>JAUPMG010000011.1:14989531-15000688 GCA_031762675.1 Pachysandra terminalis
GCCAAGAAGCCTTTGGGACACATGCGGAAAGTGATCATCCCAAGAGGAAGAGGCAAGAAATCTATCAATCCTGCAGCCAACACTTCTCTCCTGCATATTCGACCAAATGAACCTACCCCCACGGAGCGGATAATCAATCATCCCACAATCGTTCATAAACTTGGCAAACCCTTGCATACAAATCGTACAAATATGTTGCTTCTTTGTTACTCCTAGACAGTTGGATATGATTGTTCCTCTTCCCAAGTCTTTTCCACACATCCATTTCAACATCATTATTTCAGCTACACATCATACAAATATGTTGCTTCTTTGTTGTCCACACTTTGTTCGCAAGCAGTTAAAGCAGAAATAGAGAACAAAATCTCATAGCCAGATAGGGTGTGATATTGTGAAAGATGCCTGTTATAGAATACTATTTATCTTCTTTTCATTTTTCTTTTCATCAAAAGTTGAGTTGGTGAATCAACAAGAGAAGGTCAACCGAGTCAAACTGATTCTATAGCTGAAAGCCAAACAGAAATGACAACCTAAGAGAGCATTCTCAGTAAAAAACTTTTTCAAAGCAAATGTAAGATGAGGGATATAACAAGTATAATCTGAAAGAAGTATAATACTACAACAAATATGAAATCTGACATTCTAGTCGGCATATATTGTCTTTTGTCTATGTTGAGAAATAGAATATGATGGTAGTTTTGTGCATGTGTTTCACGAGAATGATTTCACTTGGCATTATACTTCTATATCCATCACAAGGACAGTGGGCAGTTACATAATGAAGACACACAAGTTGGCTGTTTTGCATAACTAAGTTTCCTTTGAACCGCTGCTAAAAAAATAATACCAGCGTGTCAATTTTTGGTGTTTCAAACAACAATAGAACTTATGATCGCATGTCTAACGACAACAGAATACACCTGCTGAATGTTTGCTCATATTGATGCCTTTATCACCCCATGGATGATTGTATCCAACATCTTCCATGCAATGCTAACCGTCATTGAATGTAATCACAATCATGGATTAGGGGTGAGATTTGAAGCAATGATATTTGCAATATGTGCATCCAATGAAAGAGAAAGATCAACAGAAACTGGTCAGCTAATCAAATCAAAGTTCCTTCACCTCCATTCCTTCCAAAAGAACTAAAAATTGCAGACTGCCTGTTCAATAGAATCCCAAGCCAAATGCTGGTGCAATAAAAGTGAATAATAAACTTGAACCATGCTTGGGGTTTATTGATGCATTAATCCATGTCCACATATACATTGTTCAGAATATCTCCAAGCAAATAAGAACCCTCGTACACTCAAAAAGTTCCAAATAACATATTTTCTAGTGGCCCTAGCGAGTCAAGTACAGAAGATCATGTACGAACAGATTCTCGTAGATGAAACCTAAACGCCATTTCTTTATATACTTCTGATACATTGCCTTTTTGCTTACACAGGAACAAGTAGCCCAGATGACTATACTCTTCCATTTATGTTTTCTTAGGAGAAGACGTACCTTTGAATGACAATGTCAACCTCTTCTTTGCTCTTGGGACCATACATGAGAACTCTAGTAAGGCTTAGTATGTCCCGATAATCCCCCTGTTTACGTGCTTCTTCATCTGAAGCCCCAGAAACAAAGTTGTCTACAGGTGTTGAAGATTGGTATGGTGTTCCAACCGATAATGAATTTTCTGGAGCAAATTGCCCCTCTGCATCAAGTTTAAGACAAATGATAGCCATTGCATAAGCAACCCCTCCAAACCCTGTATGTGAGACAAAAAGATAACATCCTGCAGAGCTGTAGATAAAAAGCTTTTTTAGTTCTATGACATCACTACTAAATGAAAGAAGAAACATATAAGATTGTACTATGCAGCAAGATGCATCATATACAATCCAACATACTCTATGGTCTATCATTTAATGATCTAACCTTCCAGTTTTGAGTGTGTCATTCTTAGATATGCAGTTGTCAAAAAATACAACAATCAGGTAATCTTAATTATAATGTGAAAGGATAAAAAAAATCTGGATGATTTGGAAACAATACTTTCCAGGAAGAAAGTGCATACAGTTGGCTATTAGAGCTATTTGTTTGGTATAGTTTTCAGATATTAACCTATAAAAAAGATGGCATTGAGACTGACGATTTGTCTCGCTGATTTGGTATGTATGTGTATGGTCTAAAGAGCATTTGAAACCTATGATGCAGCCACCTGCAATAAGTGTTTTTTTTTTAAATGAAAGAGCTGAATTTTATAACATGAGGTAGACATAGGTACATACTCATCTTTACAGTACTGAAGCGCGTCAACATCAGAAGCTAATGCTTCTCTTTCTCTAGTTAGTGGAATCCTCTTGTATTCAATATTGTAATCCTTGCCTTTTAGACCAGAATATACTTCAGCAGGTGTCTTCACATCATCTAATAAAATGTTTTCCCAGTATCCTACAACACTAGATTGATTTAGTGCCGGATTATATTCTTCACGATGTAAAAGCAGTCGACCACCAGACTGTGTGACCTCAGCTAGTATATCTTCTTTCAACCGTGCCTCCATGTGTTCCACCTGCATTATGCTCAAAACAAGAGGTCATGAAGAAATTTATTTGGCTTAATAAATTGATATTTATGTAGGGCATGTTGGAAAGTTGACCCACCACCGGACCAGTGATACCCGCATGTTTAAGTGTATCGACAGGTTGATTTAGTTCCCTAAGGACAAACGGCGTGCTATTAATGTAGACAACCGCTTCTTCTCTCAGATCCGTCAGTATAACTTTCTGAGGAATGTTTCCTCCTGCATTGGGCTTGGCTCCTAAATAGGCTAACATTTCTTTAGCACCGGCAATTGTTGGAGTTGCCATGCTATAAATGGGGTAATCAACCACCTGAAAATAAGAAAAGATAAAGCATTTAGGTTAAACAGACAGTGATACAGTCAGGGGCGGAGCTGGGTATTGCAGGGGGGCATGGCCCCCCTGAAGTCTTGTAAAAGTATTGTAATTCTGCTACTCCACTCACCTTGTGAAATTTGGATATTTTTGATGAAATTTTACCACTTATTTCATATAAATAAAGAAAAAATATAAAATTTTCTATCGAAATTTGATTTTGGTACTCCAAACCAAAATCATTGAGCAATAATTAATGAAGCACATTAGAGCTTTTTTTTTTTGTCATTTGTAATGTAATTTAATTTGGCCCCCTTCCCTAAAAAAAATTCTGCCTCCGCCCCTGGATACAGTCACATCTCATGGAATGCGTAACTTTCCTGTATAACCAACTTATGATGTCATTAATGCAACAAAAACTCTCATGGAATTAAAAATTTGAGATTCTGTTTTATGAGAGTACGAGAATATAACCAGAGATGGAATTGTTTGTTCTTATCAAATTCACTAGTAGTTAGAGGTGCTAACTCCAATGATCTAATTACATATTGATACTTGATGGCTAAAGTCTAGATTTTTGTTTCTGTTTATGAGATGGGCATTCCTAACTCCAACAAGAAATTCCACAACGGCGGACAACACATTTTATATCCGAAGTTTCTTTTTCCAAAAAAAGTCACCTAAAAAGGTTCTTCTTTAGATTCATAACCTACATGAATATTTCATAGACGTGGCCATTCCATAATGCTATCCAATTTTTAGAGTTGTGATGCCCATGTATCTGTAAATATTCATAAAATATTATATGACATAAACTAAACCTGCGCCAGTGCAAAACAGTTCAGCATGCTAAGGTGAAGCAACAAGCATCAACATTACGTGCTCTGAGATGGATGATATGCACTCCGTCTCAGACTTCTCAACAAATTTCCCCCATAGTAAACCACTCAATGTCCTTTATTTCTTGACGAAAACTCTTAGTTCCATCAACCCAGTATTTTCTTTCCTCAGAAGGGAAAGGATCCTAATCAACTCTTCAAGTATAAGCAGTATAAAACTGAAATCAAAAAGAATAAATAAGTACTGGTACCAACAATGGGTATTCAATTATAAGCATATCTTAGTGTACTTTCAATATTTTGGAATGGCGTGGCTAGCAGTATATGACACTACATATTTAAACAGAGGTGTTATGATAAAACGTAAACCTTGAAACGCTAAAGATCCTTAATTCGGAACAGACAACAGATTAGATGGCTGTTCGTGCTGAAAGCCAATGGTCGAAATAAGGAAGTAAGAAGCCTGTCAAGTGAGCCTAAATGGAATTTAAACAAAATGTCAGAACTTTTAAGGAGTTCATAGAATCCCGATACCATGCCCATATGGGATGAGATTTCTAAAAGATACTGATGGCACTGAAGTTTTAGTCGACTTAAGAATCTTTATTTAGAGCTCCTCTGCCACATATGAAATGTTAACACCATTTTATAAACATATTGATAAGAAATTTTAAGAAATTCATAGAATCCCCATACCATGCCCATATTATATGAGATTTCTAAAAGATACTGATGGCACTGAAGTTTTAGTCGACTTAGAATCTTTAGTTAGAGCTTCTCTGCCACAAATGAAATGTTATAACACCATTTTATAAACATATTGATCAAGTTGTTCATGCTAGAAGTAGAAGCAAGGTTTCAACATCAACCATAATACCTTTATCTGAGATTTAGACCATAAACTAATGTGATTAGATATCTACAGGTAGAATAGTCCACATAATGGAAACCTAAAGAGGTGAATCATCCCAAATAGGACCCGTAAAAGATACAAATAAAGCTCAAAAAAATTGGTCATGGAGATTAGTGAGAAATGCATAGATTATAGTATGTAAGGCAAATATCAAAGTAGGAAATTTGGTTGATATTCTAGAGAAATCAATTCAATTAATGGGATTAGTTACTGGCTATGTTACATGAACACTACCCTCAGTGAAGAAGAAATTATTTAACAAAATAAAAATTTGTGAATATATAGCCGGTCCTTGAATCCTATTTTTTATGGCTTGTCATACATACCCATACCTATGCAACATAGGTTACTGGAGAAGAATCAATATCTTTTTTAAGGGAACCTCTGAATAAAAGAGATAAGAAATAAAAATGAAATGAAATAAAATGCACGTGACGGCGATCATAAGAAATTTAGATTCCATTGCACTTTGGGTTTAACACCCTTATTTTACATGGTCTAATCCCTTTTAATATTTTTTACAAAAAAGAATAACAAGGTAGATGTATCACTATATGTTTTTTATTGAAAGCATATGAAAATATACTATTAAAATTACACTTCCCTTACCTCAGTGGGAGAGAGTTGGATACAAGGGAAACTTTTGTTAGCAAATAAAGGACGCATAGGATCCCCAAACTTTAAACCTCCAACCCCAACTAGCCTATAGAATATGGATGATCTTGCACAATTTCCCCAAACTTTAAATGTCCTGAATTTCTAAGGAGTAAGGCTGACAATGAGTTGCCTCCATATCCGAATTCGACCAATATTCAATCCGAAAATCTCGAATATGGTTAGCCCGTGAAATCCGATGGGGGCGAATATGGACCTGAATATTCATATTTGACTAAAATCGAATTCGAATATGATTTTGATCATATCCGATCCAAAATTCGATTAGATTTCATAAAACTTAAAAAAAAAAAAAAAAAAAAAGAGTTTGATTTATTTATCCTTAAAAATAGTCAAAGTACATATTTTGAATCCCAAATATATATTATTTTGATCGAATATCGGATTTGGGTCGAATACGGATCAGTTGAAGTTGAATGGGATTCGAACACAGTTTTTTTTTAAAGACCCGCTCAGATTTTCGGTGGAATACGAATCGGTCGAATTCGAATCAGATTCGTATGTGGATCTAGGTGGATCCGATCCGTATTCGACCCATTGACAACCCTATTAAGGAGCAACTATCAAAGTTGAGCTTCAAAAATTTTGAAAAAGACATGGTTCACAAACTAGTTGTGAGTTGAGAATGCATGCTGAATTTAGAAATATCAATATAGTCTTGACGAATATCTCCCATTGATATGCCTTGAAATTCTTTCAGGATAGATACCTGTTATGACACTAGTGATCAAATCCTTTCCATAGTTGCTCCTTGGCTCCTCATTTTATCCTTAAAATATCCTTTTGCTCCTCTCCCTCCCACATGAATTAGAAAATCACATTCATCAAGTAATTTTGGTGGGTTACACATCTCATGCTTGCACTAGAGGACTAAATGGCCAGGAGAGAGCTGCAGAATTGGTACTAGTTGGAAATTGGAAAAAATAGCCTGATTCTGGTTGAGTAGGGGTCAGAGCAATTAATACTTTCCCAACTATCATCATCTCTAACAATGGGGTTCATGGTCTGTAAATTTACAGTCGTGAACCTAAAGGTAAGCAGATTTTGAACGAGGTTTCTGGATGATGGAGAACATCTTGTAAGGTCTTGGTTTGTAAGTTGAAAGCGAATTATTGCATTGTATTTGCCTCAAAGGCCGAAATTGTTTGGCTTCTGCGTGGTAAAAGGAGGTTCTTTGGTGGTCTAGAACTTCATTCGGTGAGTGAAGTTCTACTGTCCTACAGTAAGGGTTTCCTGGCATATAACAGATTTAACTGCTAGTGGATTTATTCATATGGCATTCCATTACATGCTTGGACTTAAGAACCCCTAAAGAAGGCATCAGATGATGCCTGTCGTGGGATAGTAGCAACTGATGACGTACTCTTAACTGTGCCATGTTAAAATGAACAAGGGTGTTGATTTAAAAAATAATTCAGTTTGCATACTTGCAAGAATAAAACTGTTTAGCCTGGTTAATCAAAAGGAGAAGTTAATAGGAATGATAAGGTTGGAGTTGAAGTTGTGGCCACCTCATTGGCCATTTTTTAGGAGGGTTTATGCCCTAGTTGTCACATGGGGGGAAGAAGATGTGTTTAAATTTCAAATAACAATGGTCAGCCTTCATTTCCTATGTGAGCACTTCACTCGAACAAGGATTTGGGCTCAAAGTCTTCTAACAAGGGTCCTAAGCCACATAAGGTATCTGGATAGAACTTTTGAAGTTATATTAAGATCATAATTTAAGTCCAACAGAGAAAGGCTGACCCAACTATGTGCATAAGGGTTAGTTATCGAGGGGCAAAGAATTCATTTGTCAGGTTGGTAGGCAAGCATTTTGGGAAGTCTAGAGCCAAACGGGTGATTATATAGGGCAAGCTCATGAAGCTTTTCAGACATGCTAAGTTCATAACTTGAACCACAAGAGGGCAACCGGGAATGCTAAAGGATTTCTACTAAGCAAGGAGAAATTTCAATAGTCGCAATCGTTGTGGCATGGTTTCTGATTCCATAATAGAAATTTCCTCAAAAGGGGGGAACTTCAAAGATAAATGAAGAATCCAATAAAGATAAATCCAAGGGGGACTCGAGGAAGGATATGAATTTTCATCTATCAAGGTCAACCCTTAGCATCCTTGCATCCAACTATTATGAATTTGAAAAAAGTTGTACGAAGGGGTAGTCCTCATATCTCGAATTCAGGCAGTAAAGGACCCAAGATATTCAAAAAGGCCTCGATTTCTAACAGCTCCTTCTAGGTGTATTGTAGAAAGACGAACTTCATTAATAAGCTTATGAACACATCAACTTAGTTCAAAGCTACATCTTATGCTAATTTAGTTGGTGAGTGGATCTCAGTGTGTAGCTCTGGTTCAGTCATGGCTATTGATCAAACAAAGGTGGTCTCTCTATTTAAGTTAAGGTAAATTGATTCGAAGAGATGGGTCAACTTAAGTTCTGGGTTAGCACTGTTTTTTCTTGGAGGGAACGAGCATCCGTAGATCTCTTCAAACGTCTGATTGGTTGGGTAAGAGACTAGGTATGCCTGACAAACGGGAGAGAGTGAGTTACCACCTAATAGCTGAATCTATGATGTTAAGGACGAAATCTTTTCCTAGGGGAAAGAGATTTACAAAAGTGGAATGCCGGGAAGGAGGGAAGGGTAAGGTAGAGGCAACATCAGAAGTAGAAGGGGTATTGAGGTGATTCTTAAAAGAGGAAAAGGAGGAAAGAAAGAAACAGAAGAAGTACCCAACTCAAAGATCTACATTCAATGAACAATTGGATAAGATAAACGTAGACTTCATGACTCTTTTTTTTTTGATAATTGATGAAATATATAAAAGAGGAGGTCGTCCATCAAAGCTGCCCTGGAGGTTTGGAATCCAGATATCTTATTCCTTCAGGAGACCAAGGTGGAGGTCCTGTCTAATCGCATTATGTTAGATATTTGGAAGGAGAGGGAGGTTGATTGGCTGTTCACTCCTACCCAAGGATTTAGGTATCAGTACCATTTGGTGACATGGAGTGAAGTTTGTAAATTGAAAGAGAACGGGGGTCTAGGTATCAGGAAATTAAGAAGTTTTAAAGAAGCATTGTTAGGAAAGTGGCTGTGGAGGTTCGGGGAGGAAAGAGAGAGTCTTTGTCGTAGGGTGATTGTTGCTAGATATGGCAGTTCCTTTGGAGATTGGACTACCCAGCCTATTAAGAATTCTTTTGGGTTGGGCGTATAGAAACCGATTGCCAGACTTTATGAAAAATTTGAACAGGTACTAGGTTCGAGGTGGGAGTGGGAGACAGAATGAGCTTTTGGGCAGATCGGTGGGTGGGTAATGCAACTCTCAAAAGCCAATTCCCAGATTTATTCAGTCTAACGCTAAAGCGAGGTAATTCAATTTCAGAGGTATCTTCTTTGGATTCTTTTGGGAGATCATGGAATATGAATTTTAGAACTTTATTTGACAGGGAATTGGAATCAGTGGCCTTATTGTTGTCTTCTCTCCAAGGTTTTGTTTTTAAGGAAGGTTCAGATGCGAGAAGATAGTTATGGGGTGCGAATGGGGCATTTTCTGTTCGGTCCTGGTACATTGCTATGTCAGATATAGGGGAGAGGTTCGAGGTGGAGAAGGTACTATGGAATTCTCAGGTCCCTTCTAAAGTTCAGTGCTTTCTGTGGTCTGCGGTGAAGGGTAAAATTTTAACTCTCATCAACTTGAGTGCTAGGGGTTGGTCTGGTCCATCCCTAATAGGTGCAGCCTTTGCTGTATCGATGCCGAGAGTGTATCACATGTTCTGTTGCATTGCAATTTAGCTTTTGAGGTTTGGGGATTCTTTTTTAGCAGATTCAAAGTGCATTGGGTTATGTCGGAGGGGGTCGAAGCTCTTCTTTGTTCTTGGGGATGGCTAAAAGGAGGCTCCAAAATGGCGATTCTTTGGAATTTGTGTCCAGCAGCTATTTGCTGGACCCTTTGGAAGGAGAGAAATAGTAGGACTTTTTACGATCGGATTAAGAATGCGGAGGCCATTAGTTATCAAGTCATCTCACACTCTGTTTTATTGGATTAGTCTGATGTCGGATTTCAGCCTTATTCAGTTTTTCCAGTTCAAGGAGGATTGAGACTTTTTGTAAAGTTGATGTTGTGGGGGTGGGTCACTAGTTTTTCTTTCCATCATCTGGTGGGGTTTCTGGTGTACATCATTTGTGTACAGGGGTAATCTGGGGGTTCTTTTTGTACAGGGCTTGTTCTCTCTTTTTCTCTATACTAATACATATATACTACTTTTACTGATAAAAAAAAATAATAATAAAAAAATAAAATAAAAGAGAGGGGAAAAGGTCAAAAGTACAAATACTGAGTCTCGAGAAATGAGACACCTCGGTCCATTACCTGCATAATCTCCATAGTCGGAATCCCTTCAAACATAACACTCCTCCCCAAACCTCTCCTAGCCAAAAGCTCAGCCACCAGGTTAGCACCTCTAGCCACAAGATGGAATGAGATATTCCAACCCTGCTTAAGGACCAAACCAAACGAACCAGGTGAGTAAACCTCCACGCAAACTGCTTAACTCTCCCCAACCAATCAATGATAGTCAACGATGAGCTCTCCACAATTAGCTCCCGATACCATTGTGCTCTAGCAAACCTCAGCCTGGCCACTAGAGGAACCAAAACAGCCCTCACCGACTCACCACCACCACTAGGGTCATAAAAAGCAAAGAGAATATCCCCCCTAGAAAGGTAAGAGTGATTATTTATTATCATAACTGATTAGGCAGATGGGTGCTAGTACTGTGGGACAACAGAGTGGTAGTGTTTAGAGATTTTGTATTGGTTGTTACTCCATCGTCACTATTCTTAAGAGCATTTATGCCATTTGTAATAAATTTGTGTGGTTTTTCTTGGTTGTGTATGCCAACATGAACATTTGAGAATGATGCATTTGGGTAGAGTTGAAGGGAAGGAGGAAGGTTCCTTGAGCTGGGGATTGCGACTTGAGTGTCACTTGTTTTCTCTCTAATAAGAAAATGGAAGAAGTATTGCATCACATTTTCGATCATAAGATTTTTTTATTCGCTTTTATTATTATTATTATTTGGATAGTAAAGTACATTAAAATAATTTTTTCCTTAGCTTTATTCTCCATAAAAATCCTGTTGACTTTAAATTGGAATGCCTAGATATATGGTCAAACCCAGGGTATATTGAGGTGATTATATCAAGGTTCAACTATATGTCTCTATCCTTTTGCTTTAATTATGGATGAGTTAACTACTCATATTCAAGCGGAGGTGCCTTAAGTGTATGCTTTTTGTAGATGATGTAGTTTTAGCGGACTGAACTAGGGCGGGAGTAAATGAAAAATTAGAGTTATGGGGAGGGACCTTGGAATCAAAAGGTTTTAGGATAAGTCGAACTAAGACAAAGTACATGGAATGTAACTTAGCACAAACAATAGTAGAGTTGAAGCTATAGTAAGAATTGAAAATCAAGCAATTCCTAAAAGAAATTTGTTATCTAGGATCAATTATCCATAAAGAGGGAAATATTGATGAGGATGTTGCTCATAGAATTAAAGATGGATGGCTTCAGTGGAGAGGTGATTCTAGAGTGTTATGCAATCGACGTGTTCCACTGAAATTAAAAGGAAAATGTTATAGGATAGCCATTAGGCATGCTATGATGTATGGATCAGAATGTTGGGTAACAATGAAGCAATATATGCATAGAATGAACGTTGGTGAGATGAGAATGTTGAGATGGATGTGTGGGAAGCAAGGTTCGCAATGTCGCTCTTTACCACCCTGGCGACACGAAATCTGGGTGTCAAATCCCAGATTTCGTTTTTACCTGGGT
>JAUPMG010000011.1:15013386-15046018 GCA_031762675.1 Pachysandra terminalis
TCTAAGACCCGAATAAGACTTCTTATGACTGCATATTCTCCTCTACGAATTGCCTCTTCTGAGTTTGGCAAATTATCATTGACATTTGATCCAGCATCAAGAACTTTCCCTATTGAATTTGTCCTTGGAATACCTATTATCCACAACCTGAAAATTTTAATACCGAAGGCAAAGTAAAATGCATTATTTATAAAGTAAAGACAAAATGGAGACTTAAAAAATTAAATTCTTATAGACAAATAATGAGCACGCTGGAGTTCATATTGACCCTAGCTAAAAATTTGATTCTTGTAAAGTTGAAAAATTATCACCAATGTTGAATCCAGCTTATCACCAATATTGAATTCAGCATCATTCCCTTTCAGATTGGTCCTTGAAGTGTTATGTGACAGATGTATGCTACTCAAGATAGAAGGCAGATTCTAAAAGCGAACTATTAGGCCTGCTATGATATATCATATAAGGAACAGATTGTTGGGCAATTTTTTTTTTTTTTTTTTGATAAGTCGTGAATATATAAAAAAGAAGGAGAATGTACAGAAGCCACTGTAGAGAAGATCTCTACTGTAGGCACCAAAAACAGAAAAAAAGGACCAGGAGTCCAAAAAAAATACAGCAAAGAGCACCCGCACGCACAAACAAACAAACAAAACACTAAAAGTCAAAACATGACCGAGTCCAAGACCTCAGAAACCAAAGTGACCTTACTAGCGCCTCTCCTCGCAAAGTCAACCACTAGCTGATCAGTCACCCTAGGAGCCGCAAGGAATGAAAAAGGCCGCCCACTAACCAAAGACACTGCCAACTGAACCAAATGAAAAACCCTCCAACTGCACAAATCGGGCCTCACCAACCAATCAACAATAGGGGAAGAGCCGCACACAATCCCAAACCCAATATCCAGGAAGCCCTGGGCTCTACCAAACCTCAACCCAGTCACAAGAGCCACCAACTCCGTCTGCACAACCTCAGTCGACGCTGCCGGACCAGAAGCACAAAAATAGGTCTATCGTCTTGATCCCGAAACACACCTCCAATCCCTGAAGATTCAGGCAAGGCAGTACAGAAAGCCCCAAAAGACAGCTTCACCCAACCGGCTGGAAGGGGGACAGGAAGCACCGGGTAGACCAGAGGCAAACTAGCAAAAGAAGAGATCGAATGCTACTCACGCACAATATCAGTCGCAGACAGGCCAGAGAACTGGCCCCAAACCGAGGCACAGGAGGCGACGGAAGCCGAAATCCCCTCGATAACACTCGAAGATGAAGATGCCACATCTTGAAAGATCCTCTGGTTCCGCTCCCTCCACACAAACCACATCACAGCCTGAAAAACCATCGAAAACAGAATCCTACCCCTATCAGTATGACCCGGAAAACTCCACTGCTGAAGAAGCTGACAATTGCCCAGATTGTTGGGCAATTGAGAAGCCCCACATCGATATGATATACATAACCCAGATGAGGATGTTAAAAAAGATGCATGGAAGACTAGAAAGATAAGGTAATGGTTGAAATTATCCAAGAATCACTAGGACTAACGCCCCGACAGATGATAAGTTCAAGTCAATTGAGGTGGTTTATGCATGTAAAACAACCCATAGAGGCACCTAAGATAAGGTGTGAAATAGCGCAAGTTGAAGAGTATAAAATGGCTAAAGGAAAACAAAAAAGGACTTAATGCAGTCGGTCAGAAGTGTTTTGAAGGCACAACAGCACAAATTTGACCAAAGATAACGTTTTTGACATAGCGGAATGATGGAACAGAATTCATGTTGCCAACTCCAATTAGTCGGGATAAGGCCTTATTCCATTGCATGGTACTCGTTTCATATAAAGATTACCAAAAAGTTAATCGATAATGCAAAGTAAAAGGCCTAATTTATGAAGTACAAAAACCAAATTTTTATAAAAAATATTCACTAAATTAGTCATTAAGAGCTCAGTGTTATTAACAAGAGCC
Source organism: Pachysandra terminalis (assembly GCA_031762675.1). Lineage (NCBI taxonomy): Eukaryota > Viridiplantae > Streptophyta > Magnoliopsida > Buxales > Buxaceae > Pachysandra > Pachysandra terminalis. Next base: position 15,015,349 of record JAUPMG010000011.1, read on the forward strand.
TAGATGGAGCAGTTCATATTTTCAAGGTGAGACCCAACAACTTATATAGCTTGCCTCTACATTTCTAGATTTATGTAGTCTCTCTCATTTCTGGATTCGTTGATCCCATCTGTACTTTTTAATCTCTTGCTTTCATCTAGCTTTTATCAATGAAGTTTCTGTTTATTGAATAAGGAGGAAACAAATAAAGAGAAAGGCAGTATGCTCAAAACTTTCAACTATGTCAAGTAAGAAAAGTGAAAACCAAGGAAATGACTTGAAGTAATTTTGCAATATCCAATTATAACAAGGGCATACAAGGAAGTAACATAAAGATACAAATGATGTCCTCATAGCTATACGAAGCTATGTTAGGATCCGAATGATGCTAGGTTAAAAACTCAGAAAAGGCCATGTAGATTTTATAAACCTGTCAATGCGACTACATACATGCTTAGATGAAACATTCGTTACTGGCACATAGATGGCCTCACTGGAAAAGCACAAGAAAAGGAGCCAAAATTTGGAAATCTTGTTCAGCAACATACTCTATAAATAAATGATAGTGCTATCCCAAACAAGGTGGAAGTAGAAACCTGTAGTAGAAGGATTATGGTTATTAGAGAAGAGAAAAAAGAGAGAAGAAGACAGAGGAGAATTTAGAGAAGATGCCATGATGCTGAACAAGATTTCACCAAAAATTATAAAAATATTGATATCACCAAAAATTTTAGAGAACAAGAGAAAAATATTAGGAAAAAAAATAAAAAATAAAAGGTGAGTTTTGAATGAGACCTTGAGGGATACTGATTTGGACATGTTTACACCCAACTAATATAAAAAAAAATACAAAAAAGCAATGATAGTAGACAATTAAGGCATATAGACAAATAAGGCGCATACTTCCATACATGTATCATTCACTAAAACTCTAAGTGATACATACAGAAGTTTAAAAAAAAAAATACATTATATATTACAAGTTTCAAAAACATTAAAACGAATCTAACCATGTAATCCATAGTAATGGTTTATATTGGAGATGCTTCTAAATCATGGTTTTAACTTCAACCGGACTTGCAACTAAACGCATTAGAATAACCCCTAATGAAATATTGCTTTAGTTGAGTTATCCCATCTCCCTAAATATTAATCCAACAACACTTGCATATGTTCCCTCTCTTATTCCTAGGATTCATCTAATCATACTATCAACTAATATCAGGCTACTGCCTTGTTTGCAACTAAAACTGCATCTCAACTTCCATATTATAAACCGAGTGTGAACTGGGAAAAAATGAACGAAACCCAGATTGGACCTGTTTTCTCTATTCTCTTTAATTAATTATGTTTTGATTTCTCTCAATAGTTTTAGCTTGAAACACCGATTGGCTTAGGTTGAACTAGACCGGCCTCCTCACCAATTCAATGCATGCTATAGTTTTTAGAACTTTGCTCTGGATTGCACATCTAGAGGAGGCATACAAGGTATTAAGGTATCTCAACTCTTCCCTTGAAAAGGAATTGTTATTCTCTAGTCATGGTCACTTGAGTGTTAAGGCTCATACAGATGCAGATTGGACTGGGTCATCCACCGATCATCAAGTTACTGTATATCGGTGGGTGAACAATTAGGTACTTAGATTGATAAGAAGCATTCTATGGTGGCTAGGTCAACTACAAAGGATGAGCATTAATCCGTGGATCACGGTGTCTGTGAACTATAGTGGCTTTAAGTTTGTTCTACATGAACTGGGAATACAAATACAAGGTCCAATGAGTTTATTATGATAATAAAGCTGCCATCAGCATTGCTCACAATTGAGTCCAACATGACAGGATAAAGCAAATTGAAGTGGTCCGTCACTTCACTCGGGGAAAAAATCTAAGCAAACCAAATATGTACATATATGAAGACTGAAGACATTTGGAAGATTTTGTTACCGAAACAATGAATAAGGGTCTTGTATGAAAACTGAAGACCAGCTGGAAGATATTTTGATCAGGTCAACTTCAAGGCATTAGGCATGATAAATACCTAAGCACCAACTTAATGGGGAGTGTTATGGAGGGAAAAATTGTCTTTCTGTTGTATTAACATGGGTGTCATTGCTTTCAATAGAGTGGGACGGCCAGCACATGCATGGATTGATCACCAAGTTTTATCATTTTCTCTCTTCTCTTCTCATCTTCTATCTTATTCTTCCATATCAAAGTCTCGATAATAGTTTGCAACCATCCTACCAACCCATTTTTATCAAATGTTAACTATGGCAATGCCAATTAGGTATGAAACGTCACCATGAAGCCGAATCTGAATTCCAACCCTTCAAAGGTTCCATACGCTTCATCGTTCCGTTCATCTGAACATATTCTCCACAACTCTCTTAAATCGCTTGAAACACTTTTTTTGCAAGCCTCACCCAAGTCCTATCTTCCTCCAATGGTTTGTAGCATTCAGGCAGTCAATGCCTCCTGCTAAGAGGGGAATTGAAAGATGAGTGATTCTAAAGCGTTTTGACCTAGAAGTCGGCAATCACCTTCCAATGTTTCAATGCCCATGCTTCAACTTCTGCAACCCATTGCTTTAGAAACAAGTAAATCCTTGGAGCTTTGAATATTGATCAAACAAAGTTCCGACGAAATGATGTAGCATTCCTTCTCTCAGCCAGCTATGTAACTTCAAAGTGTCACTAAACAAGTACATCCTTGGAGCTTTGAATATTGATCACCTCCTTCAACCCATTAACTAATAGCTTGGATAATAATTTGTAACCATTGGTTACTAGACTAACAGGCTTGAATTCCTTCACATTCAAAGCCCCTTCCATCTTAGGGATGAGAGAAATAAAAGGTTGCATTTATACTCTTCTCAAAATAAAAGGAATTATGAAACTCCTCCACCGCCTTAATCAGATATTTTTTTATGGTATTTTAACATCTTTTACAAAAAGCAAACGTGACACACTCGGTCCAGGCACTTTATCCCCATCAGTCCTTAAACATCTCCCAAATCTCCTTCTCAGAGAATGATGCCTCTAACTTGTCTCTCTCTTCCCGGGAGATCATATCAAAGACTACCCCATCCAATGTGGATCTTAAAAACAATGTTTCTACAAATAGGTTCATATAAAAGCATTTCACAGCTTTCTTGATATCAACTTCTTCTTCAAATACCTTTCCATCTATTATAATCTTTTTGATACAATTTATTCTACTCCGCCTATTAGCCATATGATGAAAGAATTTGGTAACAATGTTGGCCACACACATGAAACTATGAATGCTCCAGCCCTGCCTTCAAATGGGATAACAAGACACCTAATTCCTCCGGTATAAACCAATACAAATTTTATCGCACAACGATGCATGATGCATTTCTATTATAAGGAGTCTATACTACAAAATTTTCTAAAGAAATATTTAATACACTTAACTCTATTGATACTTTATGAGAATATGCATGCTCAAAATCCTTACAATTGATAACAATCTTAAAATACATTTGTTTGCGCCATATAATAAGAATAGAGACAAGAACATAAGATAATATGTTTACACTGCAGTCACCAAGAAATTCAAAAACCACAAAACGCGTTTACAGTTAATGCAGGATACAAGAAAAAACAATAAAGAATACCAGATGCTCCAATTCGGTTAAGGTAAATCAAAGTAGCAATGACCATCCCAGTTGTAGTTCGTCCACGTCCCATTTGACAATTAAAAAGTATCTCTGTATCTAGGTCAGATTGTGAAATTCTCTGGACCTGAAGATTTGGAAAGAATATAAAGTGCATCAGTTGATTGTCTTTAGATTAATTTTGCATCCAGAATATATTCCTTTACGGAGACCTCAAGAAGGAGGTATATATGGAGCAACCACCTAGGTTTGTTGCTCAGAGGGATTCTTCTGGGCATGTTTTTCGGCCCAGAAAGGGCTATTTATGGCCTTAAACAATCTCCTCAGTCTTGGTTTGGGAAGTTTAGCGATGTTGTGATAGAATTTGACCGAAAAAGGTGCCAATCTGATAACTCTGTATTTTGTAGTTACTCCAAGGCAAGTTGGGTGATATTGGTAGTGTATGTGGATGGCATATTCATCATTAGTAGTGACAACACAGGTATTGAGGTGCTTAAGGCTTTCCTACAGAAGAAGTTTCATACTAAAGTCCTGGGTAAGTATTAGCTTACCACAAAGGAAGTATGTATTAGGTCTGTTAGAAGAGACCAGATTATTGGGAACTATAACAGCTGACACCCCAATGGATCCCAATTTCAAACTCGTCGTAGATCAAGGAGACTCATTTTCTGACCCTGAAGATATCGTCGATTAGTGAGTAAATTGAATTATTTGACTATTACTAGGCCAGATATCTCCTTTTCCATGAGTATTGTTAGTCAATTCGTGGAAGCTTATTGTGTGCCACATTGGGAAGTTGTGATATGTATCATGAGAATACCTTAAAGGAGCTCCAGAACTTGGTTTGCTCTATAGAGCAAGTGACCATTTGTAGAATAAGGGTTATACAGGTGCTGATTGGGTAGGATCTCCTTTGAACTAAAGATCTACCACCAGTGTTATTAACGGTGCTTGCCTAGACGCCTAGTCGGTTTATGCTTTGTCTGATCATGAAAGACTGGATTGGAAGCAATATGGACAGCAGCCTGATTATCACAGGAAAGTTGATTGAGAGATGTACAGAAACCCCTAATTCATCCAATAGATGCTTTAACCATATCAACTCACAGGTAGTATGTGCCATTGCACAGTATTCAGTTTATGCACTAGAGCGAGCAACCATACTTTATTTCTTACTTTTTTCAAACTAACCAAGTTTCCAATCCAAGAAGGTTAAGTAGCCTGTGGTAGACAATGTTGTCAAATCGCATAGGCAAGTCTAGGTGATAGACTGCCTATCACCTAGGCAACAAGTTTTTTAAGCCCTATAATGGTTTAATCACATTTGTAGCATGTATAAATGCCTATATACTAATTTGAAAAAGATAACTAACATGATATGATTCCTACCTACATACTCCAACGTGATGAGCAATCACATAATATATTTCCTAAGATTTAATAAAATAAAATCCAATTAAAAATTCAGGTTAAAGGATTACGAAAACCTGATTTAAAGCTTTCATTAAATTAAATGAGATGGGAAAAACAGAAAAATGGAATTAGCAAAAGAAAGAAAAAAGAAGAAAAACAAACAGGGGAAGGGTAGGTTTGGCTTTAGTTTGACGTCAAAAAAAAAAAATTAAAAATAGAAAAAAAGGGAGAGGAGAAGAGAGAGAGAGAGAGAGAGAGAGAGAGAGAGGCAACTGTTGGCTTAAATATAGTATGGATTAGTTTCTAATTAGTTATATAAAATTGGAATTAATCTACATATGAATTAACTCATATTGTTTAGATAATGTTACAAAAAACATTATAGGATTAGAAGATTTATTATTACTTTCTACATTTTCTCTTTTTTTAGCTAAATTGTTTTTTTGGTTCATTTTTGTGACTAAAATAACCTTTTAAGAACTTATATATTATCCTAAAATTTGAACTTATCTTTTATATTAAACTTATCTTATAAGAAATATCCTAAGATTTACAAAGATAATAATATATAAATTATTATATATTATTAAACCACATATACTAATAGATAAGATTAAAATAGAGAATAAGATAATGGTTTAAAACCAACTGCCAATTTAAATTTATTAAAATTAGATAACTATATAGATAAGTTTAAAATAGATAATAATTTATAAAATAATTATATAAATTATATGTAATATTATGTGCACTATATTAATAAATAAGTGTTATTCTAACTTAAAACCAAAAAAAGAAGTTAATAGTTTAAACTAGGGGACCCGGGGCGGTTGCCTTATCGCCTAGGATTCTAGGCGCTCACATAGGCAAACTCTTCCTAGGCGACCGTCGCCTCACCCTCTGAAAAATCACCTAGTCATATACCAAATCAGGTTGTTAGCAATACTAATAGCAGCTTTATTATCACAATACATCTTCATAGTAGGAATACTAATGCCAAGATCCTGAAGGAGAATCAGCTAGCAAATCTGTTTACGAGGTATCTAAGTAGAAGTCAGTTGATCACATTTGTTCCAAGCTGAGATCGTATAATATATATTCACCACCTTGAGGGGCAGTGTTAGTGGACCCATCTGCAATATGTTTAATAGCTAGGGGAATTTCTGTAGTGTTTAAACCCCAATGAGCTGAGTGAGGGACAACATTAAACATCTCTCCTCCTTTCTTCTATTCTTTCTCTTCTTCTTTCTACCATTCTTGTACTCTAAACACTAATTGTAACAAATAATCACTTTTTGATGGAGTATGTGAACATTACCTACCACCGACTTCTTTGGTGATTGGGAACAGGGTACATGCAAAATATCCCGTCTGGGCACAAAAAAAAAATTCCATTCTAGTCTGGGCAAATTTCAAATGGTAAGGGAGGGGAATTGCTTCGTTGGAATATTGTCCGTTTTGCTATTTGGTGGAGCTTAAGAAAAGAAATGAACGGCCATATTTTTTAAGATCAGGGTCAGCCAATATATAAGATTTTCTCATTGATAAGCAACTTTTTTGCTGGATTGGTGCTATGTTGAAATAGTTCCACGATTGTTTTTGGGTGTGTGTAACCAATGAAAGCATTATGTTGATTGCTGATGAAAATGAAAAATATATGTCATTAGATGATGCAAAAAAAGTACCAAAGTATGTAAAACTCTACACAGGAGATATGAAAACAAGGAAAATACCATTTATATATACAATAAGTAAAAGTATATATAAAGTTACACAATAATATTTTAAGATGCAGCAAGTTATAGTGTTTCACTATAGTAATCTTGGACGTAAGTACAATTAATGAGGTAAATAATTGTAGGAATTACATAACATTTGGGGATCCTACAGTGGAGCTTGCAGAGTGACAGTGATCGAAGCAAATGGAGATGGCGATCGGAGCAAACAGAGTAAACGGTACTGTTTGCAGATCAAAAACAGTTGATGGTAAGGATGTATGCTTTGAAGAATACTGCAACAATCGTAAAAAATGGTTACGAATTACAGAGAGAAGAGGGGTTTTGTTGAGTTGGTTGATCCAGCAAGGAGAAGAGGTCGAATGGCTTTCCTGGAAGTTGGAGAGACTCGGCAACAGAGGTGAAGAAGTTGGGTTTATGGGTTGGTCTAGGGTCTCCGGGAGGGTGCTATTGCTGGAAAGTATGAAGAGTAGGAAGGGATCTGCCATTAAAATCACGTCAATAGTTAATGAATCAAGGTGTGGTTGTTGTTATTGTCAAAGAGTAATCAAGAGAAAGGCTGGGCATATATTGGAGAGTTGATTAGTTCGGTTACTCAGGGCAATCTGAACATACGATCAAAGGCAACTGGGATTAAATCGCAGAGGTCAGCTTCTGGAATCAAGGATATTATCGATTTGAACGTGGTGTCGGTCGAGGTTTCTAACCTTGGGTGGGTGCCACTGATCGCCTTCTGCCCATCTTCCATTTACTGATCTGTTGTGATCTCGTGCACCACTTACTTCCCGTTTTGCAACTGGAAAGAGCTGCGTCTCAAAATCTTGGAGATTTGTTCAGGCCTGGAGATTGGGAAAGTGTTTGAAATTAACCAGAACAAAGCTGTGTGTTTTGCCAAGTCTGAACAAGAAGCAATGTGTATCATTCAGAAAAAAAGCCATTTTCTGGGTAATTATAAAGAGGTTTTTCTGGGCAGATGGTTTCTTGGAGAAGGATCAATGGTTGGTCTATGGGACCGTAATGGGGTTTGGTTCGTTGCGGAGGGAGTTCCGATTCACCTACTGGCGATGGAGATGTTCAAAATGATCAAAGACATTTGTGGTGGTTTAACCGATATAGGAGACCGTGAAGTGAAGGAAAATGGTTTAGGAAAAGTGGAGATTAGAGTGAAAGAGACTTATTTCTGGAAAATCCCAAGATTTTTGGCTCTGTGGGAAGGGTTTAGTTGTTTCGAAATTTTCACCTCATTCCCTTCGAGAATTCCGCCGAGCTCCGGGATATTTGCAGTGGCCGGTGAGTGCAGAGGTACGAGATGAAGTTTCGTCTAAAGGTCAACCAAATAGTTGGGCACGTGTTGTTAGGGGGTTGGGCGGAAGAGAGGCAATGGGGAATAGGGGGATAGAGGAGGGCCCACTGGTCAGGAATATGTCGGTGTTTCAAATTCAAATCCTCCTTTCCCACCCTCAATTCATTCATGTGTTGGACCCAGTGGGCCTAATTCTTTGGGCCATGGTAATGGTGGTAGAGTGGGTACAACTCTATTCTAAAACTCGCCGAGCTAACTTGAAACTTGACCGAGTTAACCCGACTCGGTAGGTTTTCGAGTTAACTCGGTTAAAACTCGATATAAAGTTAACTCGACCGGGTTGAGGGTCAACTTGAAGAATTTTTCAAAAATCGATTCGTTTTCACCCGATTCGATGCAACTCATGTTTTCCTGTTAAAGATTACAAACAATATAGAGGGAGAAAACTCGATCAAGAGAATAACTCTATTTTCATTTCAGAGCAATAGCTCAATGCCTCGACAACCATTCAACATTATTGTGTACAGCTGTTTAACGATTCTAACTTCTAACCTCTTCTTCCTTTTCTCATCTAACCATTGAATCTGTTTTTTTTTTCTTCAACAGAGAAAAAAACCCCATCGTATGGCATATACACTAGTTCTTCAGTCAAGATCTGAGTGATGGGGAAGAGCCTACAGTGGAATTGGAACTTGGAAGAATAGCTGCTAGTCAGCTGCTTCTCCTCATCTCTTCAAAACACTAAAAAGTGATCGTTCACCTTCTTTTTTTCCGCTTAACATCCAACTAACCCAAGGTTACTTTAAGACGTATTATTAAAAGAGAAAAAAAAAAAGAAAAAAAAGTAAGTGCTGTACAACAGTTGTACTACACGTAATAGAAGAGTAAAGTTTTTGATTTTCTTAAAACTATTACTTACAACAAATGAATTACTTTGATAAATATTTTCATATCAAATTAAGTTAGTATACTTACAAACATTCAAATGTTAAAATTTATGATTAAAAACATGTATATTTTACTCTCTCTTTTTTATTATGATATTTTGAAAATATTCTTATTTTATGTATTTCTAATAATTCTATTGAATATATATATATATATATATATATATATATATATATACACACACACACACACACATATATATATATATATACACTAGCCAAAGTGCACGTGCATTGCACGTAAAGGTTTATCTTATAATACATGTATAACTAAAGTAATGATACAAGAAAATATAATTTTTAAAAATATATAATAATTTGTATATTATCATCTTAGTAATTTTTATAATTAAAAATATGTAATTCAATAAAATATATTATATTATATTATCTTTTATTTAAAATTTATCTATTAGCCCTTTTAATTGTATAAAGAAAATTATATTAGATTTCCTTTAACTGTAATGTATAAATAGAATAAAAGGGCATTATTGCATATAAATTTTAAGGTAAAACAATCTCATAAATTAAAATATTAATAAATATATTAACACATGTATTTATAAATAATTTTAACATATAAATGCAAATATATTAACACATCGTAGCCTAGGGTATGGCAAGTTAGTTATATAAGTTTCAAAAAAATTTATTATATTATTAATTATATAAAGAAAAAATTATCATGAGCTTCTTCAACCTAGGAATGAAAGATCTTAAACTTATCTTTTATTTTAAATTTATCTTGTAAAGATTATCGTAATATTATCTTAAAATTAGAAGTATGAAATAACATTAATATAATTAATTAAATATCGATTTTATAATTAGTTAGAATCTTGATTTTAATAATTTTAATATGATTTCTAGACATGGTTTGATTCTTTAAATCCCTTAGAGAACCTAAATTTTGAGGAGTATCTGCAATGTTAATGCGATAGAGGAGGACCATCCATACAAACGCTTTTGGGGGGGCCTTCCCCCCCGCTCCTCGCAAAGAAGAGAAGTAGAGAAAGGAGGGGAGGGGAGGGGACGACGAAGACTCACCCATCAACAAGGCCTGACGGAACGATTTAGAAGAGAAACCCCCACTCGGATCAATACACCACACTCTAGAATCGGAAAGATCATCACCAATGACCACATTTTTTAGGGACTCAAACAAAGAGGCCAATTCCTCTAATTCTGCTGACCTAGGGTCCCGACGAAAGGAAAGGTTCCAAGAAAGACCGGAAGGAGACCAACTTAACACCTCGGACACTACAGAGTCTTTATGAGAGCAAATAGAGAAAGTTCTTGGAAACCGGGATGCAAGAGTGGAATACCCCACCATAAATCTGTCCAAAAGTGAACTGACTTGCCAGATCCAACAGAAAATCTAACATACTTACAGAAGGTAAGAAAGAGATCAGATATAGCTCGCCATGAACTAGCCGCTTTAATTCTTGCCAAGTGGTTGGAGTCTCAACCATTATCATGGATTCCGTATTTGCTTGCAATAATGGATCTCCACAATGCCTCCCTTTCCACACTAAATCTCCAAAGCCACTTTCTCAAAAGAGCACGGTTCCTAGATTGAAGATTCCCCAAATTGAGCCCCCCTTTATCTCTCTTTGCACACATCCGCCCACTTAACTAGGTGATCTTTTTTCTTCTCTCCCCCTTCCCAAAGGAAGTCTCTTTGCATCTTTTCTAATCTATTGCTGATCGTCTTAGGCATCTTAAATAGGGACATGAAATAGGTTGGATGGTTGCCTAAGGACGCTTGAATCAGGGTGATTCGACCCCCAAGAGAGAGATTATTTCTCTTCAAAACTAGTGGCAGGTTTGAACAAAGAGGTATAATGGGAAGACTCACCAAAATGTCGAAATCCTGCTCCTTCGGCGATTTCTCATCCGTGATAGGAACACGTTCATAGTCGACAAGGTACCCTTCCATTTGCAACTCTTCATACACCTATGCATTAGTGACACCCCCCTCTCAGAAATATATAAGAAACAGAAACTTAATTACAATGTGTTATCCTATGTAAGACATAAGAAATTTTAATAACAATACCTCTAGAGGTGTCTTGACAGAATCATGTGTGACTGGTTCCCACTGGTCCACCATCTGACCATCTAGCAGTTCATCAGTTACAAGGATCTTATTTCCATATCTGCAAAGTCAGATGAGCGAGAAAACAATGTAGTTATTATACAGCACAAGAGCAACGAATGGTACAAAAAGCCTCTGATAAGCATTTCTAAGTGACAAACCCAACGCAACCAGAGGAAATACCTTCCAGCTTCCAACAGAATATCTTCTTTCAAGCGAGCTTCCATTTGTTCAACCCTATCCCTGTTGATTCCCTAATTTGATATGGAAATTTGTTTTCAGATTGATCAAAGCTAAAAAAAAAAAAAAAAAAAAAAAAAAAAAAAGATTAAAATAATATTTAAAAAATAAGCGAGATGAAACAAACATAAAAATACAGGTGCTGCTATCTTCATTGATGACTATATTTCATATAAGTCAAAGAGCAAATAATGGTGTTCAATTATCAGAAACAGAATTTCTGGAAAACTGGTTAAGAGATGTTATTCAGATAAAGATCATATTTCCTTTCCATCTGAAACCTTGGCACAGATATAAACTAGGATCCCAGCATAAAATCCAATGAAAAAGATGATTTTTGCTTCACAAACATGCAGATGCACATGTGCATAAAGCACGCAAACACACACAAGTTAAAAACATCCTTCTTGCACAACCATGGTGTCAAACTCGTATTTTATCTTCTAGTCTATGCTACATGGACCCGTCCACACAGTAGACGAATCGCATATTGACTTGTGTGGACGCAGATTGTGATACCAATTACATACAGGGTCAGAAGGTTTCATCTCTATGCCGTGTCCTACCCAAATATGCTTAAGTGGTTCATTGGTTTGTCCTTTCATACAATGAAAACCTAAAACTAATAGCTTTATGTTTACCAATTATCACAAGCATATCATCACCAAAGAAAATAACCAAATGCAGCTAACAACCATATTACTTCAATAAAAATAATCAAAGAAAAGCAATCCTATGGATTGTCCAGAAGGATCTATGAGTTTCAGATTTTGATAACCAAATCTTGCTCGCAATTGTTTGTATTTGCAAATTTAATTGTTCACTTCCCTATTATTCAATAGCAATCTTTTTCATTCAAAATTGCACGAATTTTCAAAATGTTAATAGCCAATGTTCTCCATCTTATTTTTGGGGATCTGTGGAATCAAACACCTTGAACCCATGCCAAGTTTCAACACTTGCACCCGTACCCGAAGTTTTCAAAATGTATAGGCAAGCCCAAGAACTAAACCTACCCACTACCTACGCGATTGGGTGCTCATCTAGGTGAAAAGTTTATATAATTACATTATTGATGCCAAAATACTATAATAATAACTTATATGCAATAAATGTTAATAAAGATGTGAAAAGTGGGTGAGATATTCATCTAGTGGACCACGACTCCACGTGTCAAAATTCACTAACATGGCCTTGGATGTGTAGTATGAGTTGGAGGATGGATTAGATCCGATGCAAGCCTATCATTCCTTGGGAGTGAGAAGAATGGTGGGTCGAGAAGTTGTGATGAGTAGGCGATGGCTAAAGGGTGAGAACGAGAGATGAACAGATGACATCAGGTGCCATCCGGGATTCCTTGGACCTTCCCAACAAATCACACTTAGAATGAAGTCTCACTCTTTCCACACTTGGTCTCTCTTTAAGCTCACTTAAAGGTTCTCACTGTGAGAACTCTCTCCACCATGAATATTCTTTGTAGAGAATCTTCTCAAGATCCCACCATGTCTCATGTCAAGTGAGCCAGAAGAAGGATCCTTCCAAATGAGACTAAGTTGACCTTTTATAGGCAAGAAAGGCCTCTTGGATGGTGACCTTTTATAGAGGCTTATCGTAATATTGATTGGAAGGTGGGGGAAGGGAATACGGATTTTTGGAGAGATAATTGGCTTATCTCTGCCTCTTCATAACCTTGTTGATGATGAGGCTTTGACTAGTCCTATTTCGGCTAAGGAGACTTTTGCCTTAAATTTTGATTTTCCAGGTATGTCGTCCTTTTTGCATCAGAAAATATTAAGGGGTATTCACGATCTAAATTTGTTTCTTGCAGATGTTCCTGATAGTTGTACGTGGTTGTCGTCTGTTAATGGGAGCTTTTCAGTCAAGGCTGTCTATGAGGGTTGTAGGCCCCGTAGAGATTCCTTTAGATGGCACAAAGAATTCTGGTTGAAACCTATCCCATTGAAAATGTCAATATTTCTGTGGAAACTTTCTTATGGTGCTATTCCTTTTGATTCCCGTATTCAACAGTTGGGAATCTGTATGGTTTCTACGTGCTCCTGTTGTTTTTCTTATCCTCAGGTCGAGGACCTCAAGCATGTATTTTTGCGCAGTAAGATCGCATCTTTTGTCTGGTCTAAATTTTTCTTAATATTTAATGTTCAGCCACCCTTGATTTTTATCAGTTCTTCCTTGGATAGTTGGTGGGCTATTCGGAAAAGTAGTTAGGTTGGGATCATCCATTGTAGTACTTAAAATCATCAATTGGATTCATGACCTGGTTTCTTTCTTGAAGCCTAAGGTGGGTGTGTCTCCTTCGGATCAGGTTATTCTAAATTTCCTTAATGTTCCAGTTATTCAGGTTCAAGTGAAATTAGAATTGATTCTGTACTGGAGAAAACCTCCTTGGGGTTTTGTTAAACTCAATACAGATAGTGCTTCTCTGGGAAACCCGGGTAGAGCTGCTGCTGGTGGTGTTTTCAGGAATGATTATGATGATTTCTTGGTTGGTTTCTCTAATTTTTATAGCGAGTCTTGCACGAACAATATGGCAGAAATTCGTGCGTTGTCGAATGGTCATCGAATGTGTGTGGTTATTGGATTTTCCAAAGTCATTGTTGAGTTAGATTCTAATCTTTTAGTGTCTTGGTTTAGACATCTTGTTGTGGTTGGAGGTTGTCTTATTGGTGGATTAATATTCAAATGTTATGTGATGGTTTGGACGTGAGTTTCACTCATGCATTTAGGGAGGTTAATTAATTTAGTGGCTGATCAGATAGCTTTTCATGGTGCCATGTCTTCTTGCAATACTAGTTATAATTCAGTCTCAACTCTCCCTTGGGATGCTGCGACTGTTGTTTGTATTGATAAGAATGGTTTTCCTTATATTAGAAAGAGAAAGTAGTTCTTTTATTGTATGATTTGTATCTAGCCTCTTGTGTGTTATAAAGAAGAGGTTGTTCATGTGTGTGCATTCTGTCATGTATAGCATTTATAGAGGGGTATGGTTCAAATGCGTAGTGACCCGGATCCCGAAAATTAATAATAATAATTATTGTGTGATTATTTAATAGAGTTAAATAAATCTAAATGAAATTGAATTCTCATTTGATTATGGAGAGCTCGTCGGAGGTTATTATTGACGGGATGGGGAGATCAGAGCTATGTGACTAGAGACTTGTTCACCTTTTTTGCCTGGCTTGGTCTATGAGCAGGGATAGGAACATCTCGTTCCATCTTGTGTCTCAAGGGGCCAACTCGGAGGTGGAAACCTTGGCTAGGAGAGGTGTGGAGAGGGCTTCAATGTTTGAGCGGGTTCCTTCTACAGAGATGATGCAAAAGGATTGATTTGAAGAGTATTGTAGGGTTGTTTTTGTGGTGATTTTAGTGGTAGTAGTGGGTGGTTTTGTCTATGTATTTTTATTTTTTTGCCCCGTGGTTGAGAATAGTCTCTTGTGCGTGGTTTTTTTACCGATAAAAAAAAAATAGTCTCGTGCATGGGTGCTTGTTTTTTCTCCCCTTTCCTTGATCATTTATATAATTCATCATTTATCAAAAAAAAAAAAAAAATTCTTATTGATGGTGACAATATGTTATAGTAATGCTGAATTGGACTAAGCTATAATTTAGCGGAAGTCTTGGGGTCAAATTGTAATTAATAGAAGTTGTGGGGGACATGGAGTAATTAATTAAAGTTAGATTGGTTGGACTTAGTAGAGACGTGTGAGTCTTGAATTAGATGTTAGACGGGATTGGTAAGTTTTCTAGAAGGTTTCTAATTAGTAAGGAAGGTTAAGTTAGTAATTACAATAGGATTTGGATTGGATTAGAATGAGAGAGAGAGTTTCTATTTTGATAAGGAGTTTCTTATTAGTAGAAGTTTGTTTTTGGGGAGGATTCTTAATGAGGAAGTTACCATATCTGTATGGGTAAGCAAGTGGGAAGATAGAAGAAGTTTAGGAAGTGAATTTAGTAACTGGGGGAGGTTATAAATATGAGGTTTTAATAGTGATGTGAATAGTGTTTTGGGGAGAGGTGGAGTAGAGTTTTGGAGTTTGAGAAGAAAGAAAGAAAAGAGGTTGTGGCTGGAACTAGAAAGAGGAAGAAGAGGAGGAGGAGATGAAGAAGAAAGAGGAACTCGTTAGAAATATCATTTGTAATCGTCGTACTGTAAGTTGCATTTCTTGTATAATTCTCTTGGGATTTCGGGGTCATTAGTATGTGGTCTTACGTTTGATTTTAATATCATTAGGTTTGATTATCATTATATAAGATTTTGATGCTAATATGTGTTGTTAATCATGTTGTTTAAATCTCATAGGATATTAGATTGATTTCCAAATTTAGTAAGCATATGTTAGTTAATTTATGTTAATTTTCAGATTGTGATGAGTATGTGTGAATTAACCCATGTTGATCTTGCTTTTCATGCTAATGTATTGTCGGGCATGAATTATTTAAGTGTACTATTGCTATTATGAATGATTATTGACCTTCAGTTTAATGGGGATTGATTCGGACACCAAAATAGGGTTTTACGAACCCTAGAAAAATACCCAGAATAGTGACCCACCGATACACCGGTGGGGTGCCGACATGGAACTCCAAAACACAGATGTCCCCATTGGTAGGCGCCGGTACACCAGTGAGCCTACCGACAGGGACCACATTTTAGTTATAAATTGACCACCGGTAGGCACCAGTACACCGGTGACCCTACCGATGGACACCCATGCCTGTTTTTCTGTGGATATGGCTTTGGGGTTGGACCATTGGAATTGGGGTTGTGACCCCACACCCAATAGGATGATTATGACATGAATTTAGACATTGAATGGCATAATTTGACCTTGTTAAGATATGATTGTGATTGATAGTGCATGAAAGATATGACCACGATTGATTATGCATGTAGATCATGGAAAGGAATTCTAATCCCTTTCATAATAATGTTTTTGAGTGAATTGGTGTGATATGTTCTTGATTGTATGGTGATAATCCATGCATAAGGTTTAGTTTCAAATTAGGGCTTAATTGGATGATTTCCAGAACCCTGGTAGACAAAACCACGATGTACACATGGGATATTTGAATTGACCGTAATGGTTGTGGAACCGGGTTGTGGGTGGAAGTTGCTGAAGATATTTGAATTAACCGTAATGGTTGTGGAACCGGGTTGTCGGTGGAAGTTGCTGAAAATATTTGAATTGACCGTAATGGCCGTGGAACGAGGTGTTGGTGGAGCTTGTAGGTGGAAACCGGCTGATTCCTGGGAAGTGCATTCTTGTGTGTTGTGTTTGCATTCATATCATGTGCATTGCATCATTTGTATTGAGCATTCTTGTGTGTTTGCATTCATATCATGTGCATTGCATCATTTGTATTGAGCATTCTTGTGTGTTTGCATTCATATCATGTGCATGGCATCATTTGTATTGAACATTCTTGTGTTTTCATTCATTCATCTCATCTCACTGTGATTGTTATCTCGTAATACCCTTGTTGTTGATATTGTGGAGTTATGGCTATTGACCTATTGATATTGTGGAGTTATGGTTATTGATCCATTGCTATTGTGGAGTTGATAGCATGGTTATTAATTTGCTGATATGGTGGAGCATATGATTATTGCCTTGTTGATGTTATGGTTATTGACTTGTTGGCATTGTATGGTTATTGACATATTGGCATTGTAGAATTTATGGAGTTTATGATGGTTGTTTGCTTGTTGATATTCAAGTATGTGATTGTGTTAATACTACGGTTATAATACTTGAAGTTGATATGACATAGTAGCTATGATAATATATGGTTATGATGCTAGGAGTTGGTATGATATAGTGTTGTATGAATTGTCTTCATTTCATGTTATTTCCATGATACTCTTATATTCTGATAGCATGTGATTGTATGATCTCCATGATGATTACTATGATATGATGTGTTTATTTGGACTAACGCCATCCTAAGAGGATGGATGACAGGATTGTTTCTTACTGGGCATTCCAAGCTCATGCAACCTTTCATGTTGCAGGTTAAAGTAGATTTGATGGTTGGCGTGGAGTGATGATGTTTTAGTGTATTTCTGCTTTTGATTTCTAGTCTAGAATTATTGTAGTAGGGTCTAGAATTGTTGTAATAGGGTTAGCTCTGATGTTAGTTGATTTTCTGGATTTGTAGGCTCTTCTAAAGCCAAGTTTTGATTTATCAGATTAATATACGTTTGTTTTCGCACTCTGATTTTTGTTTAGACGAGTTATAAATACTCATGTATTGTTGGTTTGGTTGTTGTGTTCCGTGTTCCACGGTTGGGAACCCGAAGATCGCACCTCGTGATACGTGCAACCCGCATAGGGATTCATGCCACGGGATCCAGGGCGTGACAAAATGTCCCCCCCCCCCCTGGACAGGTGTAAGTTTTCACCTTATTTTAATATACAGGTCGGGGTATCTGTCTTAACCCCCCTCCCTCCACTAATGCCTCTAATCTTCCGAGAATAGAGGGTATTTTTCTAAAACTATATATATATAAAACAGGTCTTTAAAGTGACAGTTATACTCTCTTAAAAAGAAGTTACAACAACAAAGAGGTGGCACCCGCTTGAGTTAGCAGGTTAACCTGCTACACACCGACCTGTCTGACATTCATAGACCTTAGATCGATGTGCCAGAATCTACTCTTGATGCAAAAAGCACCCATGCCCGTGGCCACCCCACTATCGTGACATGACTAGCATAAGTCAATCGCATGCAATGCTACACTTAAATTTAAGTGTTAAGGTCTCAAAGTCTCACTAATAGGAAATGTCGAGAGCACTAACTGTACACATCCGACAAGTGTTGAGAATCTAACCAATCCATATGTTATTCCTTGTAGCTAAAAGTATGTGAAAAACACATTACGGGCAAAATCCCTACAACAAAGCCCCTAGTGGAAAAACTGATGATGATAAGGAGTGTGCACTAAGCCCTGACTAGGTGACCACCAAGTCCAGCCTGGCTCGGCATCCCAACCCCAGGTTATACCGGAGTTGGGTTCGAGCACCTCCGATGCGAATTTTTCTGTAAGTTTTTGTATTTTTGGCATTTTTTTAATGTTTTAAATTCATCTGAAATATTTGTCGGATGATCTGAGAAGATGTAAAGTCACGAAAAAACTGCTACAGTATTCGTTGAGGTCTTCGTCGAAGCCAAACTTTTCCAAATAGCAAAATACTCAAATTTCACAGATGAGCAAAAAGTGCCAACTAGGCAGTCTCAAGGTAATGACATGGCATTCCTTGCCTCGTCAAACTCAATTTATTGATGAGGCACACAGTGCAAAAATGGCCATCTATACAAGTTTATATAATTATATTACTAATGCCGATATACTACAACAATAATTTATAAGTAAGAAATGTTAATATTGATAATAAGAATACTATAAACTACATAATTGAATTAGTAATAAGTAAATCTTAGTTGTGCATAATTGTTTACTGTATAGTTCTAATAGTATTAAACAAAAATAAAACAACCAACTTACCAATAAAAAGTATTGAACAATACTAATAAAATTAGTAATAAGCAATTACTTATCTATAAATAATAAGTTAATATTAATTATGTCAATAAAAAGCACTTATATCATATGAAGATATTATTAGTAATAAGCACTTGCGTATCTGTAAATTTTATTTGTGAATAATCATTAATGTAAATTTATGTTTTATAATCCTAATTATAATAAATAAATAAAAAAAAGCTTGTAAGTATATTATTATTAATAAGCTATTGATGATCCGGCGGTGTGATTAACCCCATCGGATGCGTGTTACAATCTTAACATGCGATAACCCATTTATAAGATATTATGACTGCAAGCCCTAAATCATGTATAAAGCGGTTTACCTGCTCCCTCACTAACTCACGTGTGTGAACTCCGAACGGCGTCCACACAAGGTTTGCAATGTCGATGTCGCAAGACATGTCGTAAACTGGTAAGACCTGCAACATTTCGCGACATCTGAGGAAAAATGGGAAATGGAGAGAAATCTTAGTTTTTTGATGGAATTTTGATCCCAACTCCTAGATGAGCATAACTGAGGCCTAAATACACCTTAATACATCAATAACATGCAAAAACAAACACTCCCTTAATCAAGACCATTAGTTTAGGGTTGATGCTGTAGTGTCGAGCTGTCAATTCCAGACTCCAGTTGTACAAAAAGTCAAAAAGTAATACATCCAATTAAAGTAGATAGATTGTTCCTATAATTTTTATTAACTATTTATTTATGTTTTCATAATTTTATAGGATTTTTTAAAAAAATATAGTTTTTCCTTCATGTCGCAGGGAAAAGGGAAATCTAGCGATTTCCCATGGATTTTGTGTCAGAGTCGAAAACACTGCATCCACACTCTTATTGGGACACGTCATATGTACTAATAATCTTTTAGCATGATCTAAGATCTCCAGGGTTCTTATCCTGTTAGGGTTAGCTTCTTCAATAAGTAAACCCTTCGAAGGATAAGAATGGGCACTGTAGTTCTAACATGGGCTAACCACCCTCAAATGGTCAATTCAGTGAGGCCAACTACCCCGAGATGGTCAATTCATCAGGGTTGGTCACCCTCAAAGGACTAAGCATTTGTCATCCTCAAAGGACTAAGAGTTTGTCACCCTCAAAAGACTAAGGGTTTGTCCCTTTCGAAGGACAAATTATGGGCCTGTCACCCTTAATTGACTAAAACCTTACTGACTTTGAAGGAATCCTTACTGGAGAGACCTTCGAAGGCATGTTTATTTACTCATCCCTAGGAAACACCTTCGAATGACATTTTTTACACAAACTATGTGGGACTTATTACTGCACTTTATTTAAAGGCATTTTGAAGGAAATATATTTATATCCGATTTCACTAAGTTCAATTGAAGGTCATTCGAATTGGTTGCCTAACCTAGAACCTTAAGGGATTCTATGATAAATCTTCCTTACAGGGATGATTGATCATGGAAACGAATTGCCTACTGAGAAACTTAAATCAAAGGCTTCTATATGAGTAATTCGATAATATATTTGGTCACCTTGTGAGATGTATGTAGTCACTCTAACTTCCCTCAAAGGAATATACATTAGCATACCAAAAAGGGTTCCCTCGAAAATGAACGAAGGCTTGAAGAGTATTTTGTGGAATTCGAATGATTCATTTATTTTATTGCAATATAGTCACATGATAAAACCTCAATAACTGATATATATATATATATATATATATATTATCTTATTTGAGGGGATATTGCCCTATCATGAATGGTAGGGATAAGAATGGATACGTTGTTTTGGATAGATATGCATGTTACACGTGTCATGGACCCGTGATTTCTTGGATCCCAAGGCAACCCACCACAAAGCAAGTTCACTTAATTCAGTGATTTACCACAATTTCCTTCTAAAAATAACGTGTCCGAGTTGATCAAGCATAGACATTGGATATGCTTGTTGCATGGAGATATTTCCAAACATCTCTCTGGGCATGATTCCGATTGACACATGTCCAGGTCAAGAGAGGATATTTTGGATGGTTTTCTCTATAAATAGTAGAGCATGCTCTTAAATCCCAACCACTGATCAATTGAAAAATTGAGACAACAGTGAAAGGATCTAAATCTCTGACGTATAACTTGCAGATACGTGAAAAAGATAAACAGTGATAACTGATAACTTATTTGATTCTTTGAGAGACAAAATAAGAGACTTGTATCCTTCGAACACCAAGGTTCTCTTACTCTGTGGTGTGCATTCTTGTTGGCATACCTAACATCTTGATCTCCTTGCTCTTCTTTGTCTTATTTACAGGTCATATTTGAGAAGAAACGCTCTTAATAGAACGGTTGCACGATAGCTTAGGCTATCTTCAGACAGACTTTCCGGACTATATTTCTGTTGATGTATTTTTATTGGTGAATTCTGGTTTTATCAAGCTAAGGCATTCGAGTTCCTATTTGTTACAAATTTCGCATCACCACTGCAAAGAAACAACTAATAGCTAATATAAATAACATAATCACATCAATAATATTTAATAATAATAAGATATAAATAAACCTGACGTATAGAGTAATAAACAAGTAACTTCCTTGGTGAGCACATAAAAATTTTGGCAATTTCATAGGTCCATTTAGCCTACATATAGGGATGTAAACGAGTCGAGCTAGCTCGGGCTCAGCTCACATGAACCGAGTTTGAGCTCAATATTTAGGCTCGCGAGCCGGGCCCGAGCCCAAAAAGAAGCTCATTTTTGTAACGAGCCTGAGCCGAGCTTAGGTAGGCTCAGCTCGGTTAAAGCTCGGCTCGATATCATGTATGATATAGTATATATATATATATTATAATAAAGCAGTCTTCCTCCACGTGCCCACTATTATTTTTTAATTCTCTTTTTAATTCTCTCTCCCCAACGTCTCTTCCGTTAAGATTAAAATAATCAACAAATAGAAAAGTTGTGCAAAAGTATTGCAAATAATAAACAATTGAAAACTATTGTGCAAAAGTACTGTAAATAATAAACAATTTAAGGCTTTGAGATTAAAATAAATGAAAAAACAGAAAAGCTGCTACAACGTTGAGGATTAAAAAAAAATAAATGAAAAAGCAAAAAGGGTTGAGCATTTAGTTGGTCTGAAGCTTGAGAATTTAATTCAACTGGATTTGTCATCCAACGAATTCAACGGATCCATCTTGGAGGATATAGGCGAGTTCAAATAGAATGTTGGTGACGGTGAACTTCGATCTCCGAAGCAATAACCTCAACGAAGAAATCCCTCACACTGGTTCGTTAGCGAACCAAGGTACGACTGCACTCCTCAACAATCCTTCTTTATGTTGATTTCCTCTTCAGAAACCTTGGTTTCCTCAACAAAGGAAGAGGAAGAGGGAACAAGAAAGGGAAAATAAGGGGTAGAGCGACAGCGGCGAGCAGTGCAGCGGCAACAGCGGCAGCGGAGATTAGCAGCGGGAGAGGGAAAAAGAAAGGGTTCACGAGTCGAGCTTTTGCGGGTCGAGCTTTTTACGAGCCGAGCCTGAGCCTTGAAAAAATAACGAGCTTGAGCCGAGCCTGAGCCCGAAATTTTTTACCGAGCCGAGCTTTGTCCAGCTCGGCTCGGCTCGGCTCGTTTACACCCCTACCTACATATCACGAGCTACTTATAGATTTTGATCTTAGATGCCAAGAAGATTGTTCAACGTGGATCATATAGGTGATGGTAATTTTTGTTTATATTAGTATTGTCATATACTCATACTCTAGGTAGGTGATTCATATAAACAAAGTACAAAGAAAAATAATTTTAACTTAATTGCTATAATTATGACGTGCAATTTGTTAGGATTGTTCACAGATAGGTCATTCAATTCAAGTTATCCAACTAAGATGCAATTTTTTTTGGCAGCTTCTCAATTAAATGCAACCGAATAAATACACTTTCTCAGCACATGTCTGTCAAGAAGGAACAAAATAGAAGGGTACATTTAAATAGAAAAAGAACATTATGACATTGTACATATTGACAAGTAACATAAAGCGACATAACACACAACATACTAAATGCAACAGAGACAAAGAACTCCCACTGAAATTAAAGAAAAATTTAGATAATGATAGAAAAAATAATATCGCAATCAAACCAAAGAAAAGTTCCCTTGAAGTGAATATCATCAACTTATTGTATACTCAAGATTGGAGAAGGGCCTTTCTACATCGCGCAAAACAAATGGACGCCCATTTATGTAGACTACCTATTTCAAAGATGAAAATGAAGTACAAATTAAGTTGGATTCAAAGTTCTTAATTTCAATATGTTAGAGAGCTCCCAGTGTATTCATCTGAAAATAGTACCTATGAAGTGCCAATTATAAAATGATTTCTATAATAATAAAGTTGCAATCTTACTGGCTCTTCTCGAAGATTATGCCAAAGTACATGTGACTGCTTCCCATTTTTTTGAGCCCCTATATGGTCAAGTACATTTCGAATACCATCAATGGTTGGTATTGCGACACCATGGACATGCAATGAGTCGGCCTGTTTATAGTCACAAAGAATAGGACAATTGAATTAAACAACAAGATGCAATATGCGTGATGACCTTGGTAAAACTTTGCTCACCAATCACATCCACATCACATGCACTAGTGAAACAAGCATACAGATAATATTACAAATATAACCAAGTCCAAACCTAATACACATACGTTTCAATTCGATTTGACCCCAAATCGATTCAAACCAGTGAAAAAATTAGTTTATGTTTAAATCTTATGATTCGCACATTGAATCTTACGATTTACGATTTAATCATACGATTCATAAGATCCATGCGATTCAACACTACAAAACTAAAAAAATGTCCACTTCTTTTTTTACTGGAAATTTTTTGGTTTGATTCTTGTTTATAGAGAACATAGTACTTTAAAATGATTAAATAAGAGTAAAGAAACATAGTTTACTAATTGTAAACAATCAAAAAAATCCCTTTTCCTAAGAGAAATCCCAAACCGTACTTCTACTAAAACTACTATGATTCTTACAATTTATGATTCAAAATTACGATTCAATTCTAAGTGGCCCCTAACGATTTTCGATTCGATTCACGATTTGACAACCTTGCATAGGCATAATCAACTTTGCACTCCATCAAGTTGGTAGTTTGGTATTCCATTCCCTCCCTGATACTTACATTCTCTAGGAAACCTCAATCCATACCATGATAAACCGCATGGTATGAATAATGGAATGGGATTGCATAATTATCTTTGGATATCCTCAAAACCTTAAGCAATTGATCCTTGCCAACATCTGATGCTGACTACTAGAATCACCACACATGGATTCCAAAAAATAATAGCAATATAGCACATCTTAACAATGATAATACTAATAAAGGAATATTTCTTGTGGACATAACAACCAAACAGGACACAACCAATGGAAGATGCACAATTCCTAAGCTACGTGATAAGAACTAAAACTGTGGGTATAACCTGATCAATTACAAATAGATATGAAGAGGAAAACAAACGCAAAATAAAGGAATTAAAAGAAGAAGAAGAAGAAGAAGAAGAGGAAAAGATGCAGACCTGACGGTAATTGGGAGCACCGTCAATCTGAGGTGATAACCGTTTGTTCTGGCAGCAGGGGAAATGGTCGCTCTTGAGAATAGTCTTCTTACCAAGAACAGATCCTCCTCTTTGTTTCATAACCTGTTCCGGCTCTTTTGGTATTGACATTTTCTCTTTCACCTCTTGTTATCTTTGCCGAAAGATACTACTAAATTAGATATCATTTCCCTCCGCCCAGAAACACAATTTGTTGTAACGGACACACCACAAGCGTTATCAGGCAGATGGTATCCGACAATCGCCCCAATGATGAAATGAAACCAGGAAAAATAAAATAAAAAGAAAAAAGAACACCTCAACTAAAGAAGACAGTCAGTCCTGTAGAGAGAGAAAGTGATGACAACAAACAGTACATGAGATAGGAGGAATGTAGGGACAGTGCGGTAGAAAGGGATTTGTTTATCCAACAATCTCCATACAGCAGTAGTTTCTAATTTGCAGTTGCAGGTTGAGGTTTTTTTTTCTTTTATTTTGGCAGTTAGCACCCAGAAACGTGAGAAGGGAGGAGGGTGCCTGGATTTTCTTATCACTATGGTGGCCATTATTAGCAAAACGTGATATATCATATATACTGGAAAAAAGACACGTCAAAATTACCTTTACCAATAATAATCTATAGTCTGTTATCCCCAATTATATGCATTAACCCTTTTCTTATGCTGCGTGCCAACGTTTTTATTCTCGATCCGCATCGCTGATCCGGTATTGGATCGGCCGTTTCTGGTCCCATCCAAGTTTTGGATCGTCTTTCAAAAAAATATGGATTGGTCCGATCGAGTTATTGAATTGGTCCGAATTGGCCGATCCGTATCGGTATTGCTCGAATCGATCCGATCCAATGCCAACTGAACAAAAAAAAAGATCAGACCGGATCAAAACCACTTGATACAAAATTTTGTATCGTGATTTGGGATCAGACCGGTCCTGGCCGATCCCAATCCGGATCGGACGATCCGATCCTTGAAACCATGGTGCATGCCTTCATCTGCACTGTTTTATCTCTGACCAAGAGATTACTGTGCTGCTTCTACTTCTGCAACTTTAACTTGTAAAACTACATAGGCAAACCAAGTGTTTGCAGATAACAAATCTCAAATCGAGGAAAAAGCAGGGAAACGATACTTCACAGTATATGCTTTAAAAAAAAAAAAAAAAAACAAACAAAGAGAAAGCTCAAGTAGATAGAGAATTAGTTGATTAAGATGGCAGGTGATTTGCGTCCGTTAAAGGGACTTGAACCCAGTTCCATCATGTTAGAACACAAATCCTATTTCGATATTTGGTGCCATTTTTATTGCAATACTGATGGAATAGTGTCATGCAGGGTTTTAAGTCTCGGGTTCTTGGATCGGACCGGTCCCAATTGATCCTGATCGAAGTCGGCAATACTGGCCGGTTGAAATCCAATCTAACTTTTGGATCGTCCTTAAAAAAAAAAATTGGATCAGCCGGAACGGCAGCACCAGTCGTCGGACCAGTTGTACTAGTCGGTATCGGTCCAGTTCAAGCCGATACCTATTGGTTCGTTCATTTTATAAATTAAAAAAAAAAAACTTTGGAACGGTCCAATTCAGTCACTAGACTGGTCCGAATCGGCCAGATCAATATCAGTTGGACGAGTCCTATCTAAAGCCACTTGATACAATAGTTTGTATCATGACTTGGGATCGAACCGGTCATGGCCGATCCCAGTACGGAGCGGCCAATCCGAACCGGTACCAACTGATACAAACCAGATCGGTCCGATCCTTAAAACTATGTCTTTTTAGGCTCAATGCAAAATATCATTTTCATTCACAAATTGTTTACCAATATATAGCAACTGAGATCATGGTGACTGTTTCAGTGTTTCCCATCACCTTTTTTTCAAGCTTTATTGTTTTTCTTTATTTTTAAATTGTTTATAAGTATATAGCAAATGAGATGAAAATGATATTTTGCATTGAGCCTACATTAACTTGACAAAAGGGGCGTTGGCGCCCTGGGTCGACCGGGGGGCGGCAAGGAGGGGTCCGCAGAGGAGTGGGGGCATTGGTGAGGGTGCGTCAGGTACCCGAGTCGAAGAGGAGGAGGAGGGGGGGTCAACTCCCCGGGTCTGAGGGAGAGGGGAGTCCTCGGGTCAGCGGGGGCTGACGACGGGGGGAGGGTCGGCGCCCCGAATCAGTTGAAGAAAGATTAAAGTAGTTAGATTATACACACTATTTTGGATGCGAGTAATTAGATTACTCACTCCTTTCTAGGCTCAGTTGGAAAAGGAGATTACACGCGAGCTAAGATGTTAGCAATATTTGTTGGATTAAGAGAGGTAATATATCATAGGTTCGAGTCATTGGAGATCAAAGGTATCTCGTATTAGTTTTTTAAGGCCTTTCCAAGCTCAATTGGAGGAGATTACACGCGAGCTAAGATGTTAGCAATATAAGTTGGATTAAGAGAGGCAATTTATCACAGATTCAAGTTATTGGAGATAAAAGGTAACTCGTATTAGATATTGCCGCCTTTCCAGGCTAAGTTGGAAAAGGAGATTACACGCGTGCTAAAATGTTAGCAATATTAGATGGATTAAGAGAGGCGATAGATAATAGGTTCGAGCCATTTTAGATCAAAGGCAACTTGTATTCGCCACAAAATACATCATAAATTGTAATATAGAGATATTAAAATGGTCCAGAAATACAAGGTGAAGAATCTTATCCTTGATCAAATAAAATGACCATCCTACTACTCTTTTTAAGTGTTAGTAGTACTGACTCAAAGAAGGGTAATTTATTTTATTTTTTGGTCTAAAAAAAATTATATTAACTACTAAGAATAGAGGAGCAATATCCCATGGTTGTTCTCCCCACATAGTCCGCAAATAGTCCCTCCTCAGTGAAGGGAGGAGTTTCTTCATAAGTACATAAACTAGAAGAAATCGCACAACTGTGCTTAGCTAACAGATCAGCACATCTATTACTCCCTGAGTCTGTGCCTCAGCTTAGTTTCCCAATCATAGTGTAGCAGCACGTTGATGTCCTTCAAAATAACAAAGTTTGGATCGAGAGGTTAATCCCCTTTCATGATCAGATCCACAGCAGCTTGCGAGTCCACGTTGACCTCGAGTTTCCTGATTGACCCATCCCCATGCTAGTGAAATACCTTCTCGTACTGTCCATAGCTCTGCACGTGTGGCCAATGTTTCCCGCGAAGCCGACCACCCATTTGCCCTCGTCATTGCGGATGAGTCCACCAATGCCCGCTGTTTCCACAACTCCATGCGAGCTACCATCAGTGTTGAGCTTGAACCACCCAAAAGCAGATCTCTCCCAATCCACAGGCTTTTATTCCCTGTTCAACAAAGAAAGTTTACAAGTGATAAGTCATGAGTTGTTACATACTAAACCCTTAATCACATGATTTATCTGGCATTTTTTTATATTAAACTCTTCATTTTACGTAGAATTTTAAAAGGAATAAAATTATAAAGAAAAAAAGAAAGAATAAAGCTAAAGACCCAACCAAGGCCAACCGACCCAGACCCGCCAACCAAGCCGGTTCAGCCCAATTCGTCATAGAGTTTGATTGTGTTTTGAAAAGAGTGTATTTGGTAATTTTCTCAAGAGAGGGAACCGAATTGGAAGAATGATCAAATTGGAAAGGAAGAATTCTTCAAGCACCAAATCAGAAAAGAGAGAAACAAATGAAGAAGCTACTGGGTGAAATTTAGGAAAGTCAAATCTGTGTAATTATGGAAAGTCTTGTCTGACCACCGATCAGTATTTTAGGCATACTTCTCACCTCAAGCTTTGGATAGACAAAAGGCTTGATGTTTTGGAAAGCTGATTTCAAGCACTACAATTGTCTCTCTAACAAGAATTCCCAAATTCGCACGTTTTGAAGGCCGACTTTAGCCCACAAGTCGTAGCTGAAATTTGGACTGAAAATGAGGAATTGAAGGTTTATTTTTCTTTTTATAAAAAGGGGGTTCCGAACTTTTTTTCTCTCGACACTTTTTATGAGCTTTTCTTCTTCTTCCATGGTATCCTAAGCCTCTTGGAAGGGTTAGGGATATATTCTCTTGTAATTATATGGATGTTTATTGTGATTATTCCTAAACTTCAATAGTAATATGTTTGATTGTTTATCTATTATGATTTATTTTGATGTACGAGTTCTTCCATACTTTTTTATGAGTTCAATAAAGTTTTTCTCATTATTAAGAGGAATTTCTCATGGTTTTTAATAGGAATCTAGAATTGAATTGAATAGATTTTTCTAAAAGTTATTCTAGCCATATCGTTAACCAAGGTTACGAGATGTTCCTGAGTTATTTTATTTTAACCGAATCAAGATTTTTCATTTAAAACAATCAAGTATATATTGTTTTATCTGAGTCACAATGAATCCCCTGTCGTTTAAAGGAACTACCCCGATGCCTGAGCATACTCACCATCGAATTTCATCTTATTATTAATTTTTGATCCTTTAACAATTCTTTCTGGAATAATACCAGTAATTTTTCCACGATCATATTTGTTCTTTAATCCATTTTTGTCTTGAATATCCGTGCTCTCTGTGGTTCGACTTTGGACTCACCGAGTATTATATTTCTTCGAATTCCTGAACTTGGGAGTGAGCAAGGAACAAGCAACTACCCTTTGATAGTATTCTTGTGACAAGTTACAAATATCCTTGAAAAGAAATAAAAGAGGGGGGGTTGACGCCCCGAGTCCGCAGGAAAGGGGAGTCCTCGGGTTAGCGGGGGCTGACGACAGGGGAGGGTCGGTGCCCCGGATCAGTTGAAGAAAGATTAAAGTAGTTAGATTATACACACTATTTTGGATGCGAGTAATTAGATTATTCACTCCTTTCCAGGCTCAGTTGGAAAAGGAGATTACACGCGAGCTAAGATGTTAGCAATATTTGTTGGATTAAGAGAGGTAATATATCATAGGTTCGAGTCATTGGAGTTCAAAGGTATCTCATATTAGTTTTTTATGGCCTTTCCAAGCTCAATTGGAGAAGGAGATTACACGCGAGCTAAGATGTTAGCAATATAAGTTGGATTAAGAGAGGCAATATATCACAAGTTTGAGTTATTGGAGATCAAAGGTAACTCGTATTAGATTATTATCGCCTTTCCAGGCTAAGTTGGAAAAGGAGATTACACGCGAGCTAAAATGCTAGAAATATTAGATGGATTAAGAGAGAGGCAATAGATAATAGGTTTGAGACATTGGAGATCAAAGGCAACTCGTATTCGCCACAAAATACATCATAAATTGTCATATTTTGTTTGATATAAACATTTAGGCAAACTAAAGTAATATAGAGATATTAAAATGGTCTAGAAATACAAGGTGAAGAATCTTAGCCTTGATCAAATAAAATGACCCATTTTCTCTTGCTACTCTTTTTAAGTGTTAGTAGTACTGATTATGAGCCAATTTGAAAATTGATTCAAGCCAATGATAGAATGACACCTGGCAGGGTCAATTATGTAATTATATACTGCATTATGAATTCGGATCACATATTTGAAATTGTATACCTCCACTCTTGTTACGAGAGTAATTCATTTCGAAAACCCATTTAACATAGGTGGATTATTCGAAATCAGTATACAGTTAGAGGATTTAGTCGAGATAGACCTCAAACTAATATTCATTTGAAAGAGAAACTTTGAAATATTACATTGCATTAGACATTGAAGGGCAATACAAGTTAACCACCTCGAGAGGGTCAATTCATCATTTCACAGAAAGAAGTTCTCAACATAGTGCTATCTTTATGTTGCAGGCATTGGCAGACATTTCGAGATAGAATCTCGAAATGACAAGTTTACTATCCCAAATTCATGTAACTTTTAGGAATAGTCATATGAGTAAAGTAAAGACAACTTTTGAGATAATAACTCGAAATGATCATAAAAGCATAAAGTTATGAATTATAAAAGCATAACTTTCCGAAGAAGTCTTAGCATTTGTAAGGTCAATCTTTGGCTCTACAACATGCGAAGTAATAGTATTTGCTTCCACATTTGGGACTTCTGAAGAAATGACTTTCGAAATATCAACACTTGAAACAACAATGTTCGTATGATCGATATCTGGAATATCAGCATCCAAGTCAATAGCATTCGAAACATCCATTGTTGCAGCTTCGACCATTAAAC
>JAUPMG010000013.1:9346-25130 GCA_031762675.1 Pachysandra terminalis
TAGGTTTTGTTTTCTTCTGCTGTACTCCCTTTTTCATTGCTATTTATATAATGTTGGTTATTCATCAAAAAAAAAAACTTTAGTTGGCATGAGACGCTTATTTCTTGTGATGTGAGGCACATGCAACTTCAGATCATTTAGATGTATTTTTAGATGCCTTGAAAATCGATTTGACAAAG
The DNA here is from genome assembly GCA_031762675.1 of Pachysandra terminalis. Lineage (NCBI taxonomy): Eukaryota > Viridiplantae > Streptophyta > Magnoliopsida > Buxales > Buxaceae > Pachysandra > Pachysandra terminalis. Next base: position 9,526 of record JAUPMG010000013.1, read on the forward strand.
AGCAATATTTTTGGGGGTTGGGATGTCTTAAACTTTCAAGAATTGACTCAACTTTCTGATGCAGAGTTGGAAAACGATCGTGTGCTTGGGATCTGCTCAAGGTGCTTCTCACAGATCCTCTACTATTCCGGATCCAATTGTTAAAATTTTTGAAACAAGACTAGACAGATGGTAGCTTAGCAACCTCTCTATGGAGGATGGATTCGTTCTGATATGTAGTACTTTATCCAACCTCCCGACTTGTTTCCTTTTACTTAGTGGCTGTGAGATTAGAAAAGGTTGTAACAGACTTTCTGTGGAAGGATTTAGATGAAGAATTCGAGTACCATTCTATGACATGGGATAATGTATGCCTTCCGAGTTCCCAAGGAGGTCTGTATATTTGCTTAGATGCTTTGATGAAAAAAATGAGTGTTTGACAAATGCCTTCGGTATTTTGGTTAGGAAAGAGAAGGTCTATGGGCGTTAATTATTTTTTCTAAGTATGATGATATGTAGAGTTTTGGCGGCAGAATTCCTACTTAAAATAGACAATTTTTTTATGTTGCATTTATTATGTACAAGTAGTCAAATACTCATACACTTGAGGCTCCTTAACAACTCTTGACTTTCTTAACTAAGTACGATACATTGGCACACACTTTAAGACTTGCACTACTTTGACTTGGACTCTTGACTTAAACTCTACAACTCAACCCAGGGCGTACTTCAAAAATCATTGTTTTGCATGATGCTAGAAACAAGGGGTATGTGCCTATTTATAAGCTATTCTAATTGATTTAATGAGTCAGTGAAGGGTGCCTCGTGACCTTACTGGAATTTTCTTCATCATCGATTGGAGAGCGAGCTTTGAAGAAGAGTCTTTGTTGAATCTCAATTCTCCCCCTCAACGATGACTCTCCTTTTTTAATGTCAATCCACTAAACCTTCCAAGCTCCTTTTTGTGCCTATCAAATTTTGTACAATTGAGTCCCTTTGTGAACACATCTGCTACTTGTTCTTCTGTCTTGATTGGCTGCATATCAATTTCCCCTTGCAGTATCTTTTCTCGTATATCAAGGTGATGTACACATGCTTTGTTCTTGCATGGAGTACTGTATTCTTAGCTAGATATATGGCTGATCGATTATCATCGTATAGTAGCACCGGATAGTCTACTGGCTGCTTATTCTCACTAATTGTATCATCCATGTGCACTCGGGCCGCTATTGCAGCCGATCTATACTTTGCTTCCTTAGGAGACAATGAGACCATTCGTTGTCTCTTGCTAGTGAGCATGCCCAAGTATTTGGGTAGTTGTGACTGCCAATAAATTAAGATTGCCATCGCTTATGCTAGGATGGCATAAGTCATCTTAATGTCTCATCCTATTCGAATGCATTTGCAAAGGCTGGTCGTAGTGTGAGAAGCCGACCACCATCCTGGTGACATATTTTCATGCCCCAAATCCAACTCCACAAATCTCAATGTGATACGAATCTCGAGGTGCGACCTCCTGTACTCACCCCGAGTGTTGGCCAATGATATCTTTAAAATAAAATAAAAATCCATTCCTTTACATCAAAGGAATTAAATCCAAAACTGAGAATAAAACTCCGTATTCTTCAATGAATAAATAACAGAAATAAAAACAAAATCCATCTTGAATCCAAGTGTCCTCCCGAACTCATGCCACCATCAAAATAGCGCAAATGTTGCTTTCCTGAAATAGTCTGCATAAAATACGTGAGCTCACGAAAGCTAGGAAGTACAAATCCCTTGTGACCATGCACACAAAACCATCCAAACACAACAAACAACAAGGTTATCATCTTGCAATCAATCTACATGCATCATAATAAGTGTACAAACATGACATGATCCAAGAATAATATAGATGATATAATTAAGGTATATATTAAAAATGAATATGATATATGCATGATATATATGTAGTGAGGATCCACCTTTAGGCCATATCTGATGTACTGGCCTTACAGATACCAGTCAGTAGCCAATCCTTTGATTCCTACATTATAAGACAAGGAATCATGCCTCTAGCATCCATTTTACAGCCACCAATTGGATGAGACTATCTCCGGCCCTCCATGTGTACCTTATGACTTTAGGACTTTTAACCCATGGGTTTCAATTGCCCAATCTATTTAACAATAACTTTAAGGACTCAAACCCACGAATCGAAGACTAAGAGTATCTACATACCCTCACAAACCCACCATGGCTTCCAGTGTCAACCACACATACACAATACATGAACAATGTTATTAACCCAAGGAGATCACCCCTATGGCTAGGCAATCTCAAGACCAGTACCACCATAGCGTGCATGCCTTGTACAATGTTATTAACCCAAGAACATCACCCCTATGGGCAAGCCATCTCAAGACCAATACCACCATAGTGTGCATGCCTTGAAACCGAATGATGATCTCACACCATGTTCCAAAACAGAGATGAGCATACGTATTTCACAATATAAATCAATTACTTTTAGATTCATATAAACCCTCCATGTTAGTCACCAGCATGAGTCAAATAGATCCACACAACCAGACCAAGTCATACGCCATATATTATCTGCAAAATCAATAGGCGACGACAGACCATCAATGGATTGGTCAGTCCTCCGGCCAAGGTAAAGTTGGGGAAAATTTAGAAATTCCACTTGCAGACACTCCGTGAGTCAGTTGCACATTGAACAACACAATTTTAGGGGGTCGGTCGGTCAGTCCACCTGGTCAGCGGCCAAATCTATATACAGATGTTTCGTGGGCAGGCCCTGTCTGTGGGTGGATTGATCCACTGAGGGACGTCGGCAGGCCTTGGTCGGTCCATCGACCAAGCTGCTGTCCATACATATTTTTGCCAGAAAACATTGAATTTCCCAATGCTTTCTTATCCCATCTCAGGTCCAGCCCATATGCAATGCATGGTAACATGGAAACACACAAAACCCATGCATGAAACATCATTAAAGCATGATCTAAACATAAGTTCACACCCACTTTATAAAAATTGGAGATAAACATATACTATCATATGCACATATACTAGCATGATCATCACCGCAAATCGCCAAGTATATACATCACATCATCATAGAAGCGTGCTCTCATCATCACACATAGATCAAACAACAGACCAAGCATGATTGAGAAGTTTTGCATGAAGAAGAAATAAGGAAAGTGTATTTACAACTTGTTTTCTAGGTTTTCTAAGTTATTACCACTTGATCTAGCTTTTTCCCTTTTTTTTTCTTCTTCTTCCTAGGGTTTTCGGGCAGCCACAAGTGAAGGTTGTAGAAGAATAGGATCACGTACCTCAATGTACACAAACCCAAATCTGAAGCGGAAGATCTCAATCGAACCGGAAAGCATCTTACGTCGGAGTATGTGATTTCAAGAACCACATACAATGTTCCCACAATCAAACGACCAGATCTCTGTATGGAAATCTAAGTAGCAAAACCAGATCTCTAAAGGGGAGAAGAGAAGATGAAGAGAGGAGATATTCTCTAAGGTTGGAGATACACCCAAACATTTATAGCAGGTATACAGATTTTGGATGGCATTTTAATTGCTAATGAAGTGGTTGAAGAATGGAGGAGGACCGGTAAAGAGGGCATGGTTTTGAAACTTGACCTTGAAAAGGCGTATGATCGGGTGGAGTGGCACTTTTTGGACAAAGTGATGGAATGGAAAGGCTTTGGGGCTTGATGGAGAAAGTGGATTGCAGGGTGTCTACAGAATGTAGTGCTGTCTTTTTTGTGGAATGGTGGAGTGCACGGTCTTGTGGCTCCTACTCGGGGATTGGGACAAGGCGATCCACTTTCTCCCTTTCTCTTTACCTTGGTAGCTGACGTACTGAGTTGTTTTATGTCCAAAGGGTTGGGTTGATATCGGGTTTTGAGGTGGGTAGAGATCGTGTGAGTGTATAACATTTACAGTTTGCAGATGACACCCTTCTCTTTATTCATGCGGAGGAAAGCTAAACCTACTGGATCAAGTCTATTATTAGATGTTTTGCGATGGTCTTAGGGTTAAAGGTGAATCTGGAAAATAGTAGTTTGGTGGGGATGAATATGAATCAGGAGATAGTGGGGATTTTCGAATCAGTCCTAGGGTGTAGAGTACAAGAGTGGCCGATGTCTTACTTGGGTTTACCACTTGGTGGTAACCCCAAGTCTGTTAGCTTCTGGGATCCGGTGGTGGATAGGATTGGTAAGATGTTAGCCACATGGAAGAAAGGATATTTGTCGTTAGGAGGGAGAATCACTCTTATTAAAGCCCCATTGGCTAATATCACAATATACTACTTTTCGTTGTTTAAGAGCACCTAGCAGCATTGTGAAGTGTTTAGAAAAACTACAACGAGATTTCCTATGGGAGGGAGGAGGTCATAGGAAGTATCATCTGGTTAAGTGGGAGTCGGTCTGTTTGAAGACAGAAACAGGGGGTCTTAACTTGGGAAATATCGCTATTCGTAACATGGCGCTACTGGGTAAATGGCTATGGAGATTCAGCTAGGAATGGGAGGCCTTGTGGCGGAAAGTGATTCACAGTAAATTTGGCAGACATCCTAATGGTAAGGATTGCAATTCCTCGGCTAGATGTTCTAGAGCTAGTATCTAGAAAAAGGTTGCGTTGATCTTCCCTTCATTAGTGTTGGGGACTGGAGTCGAGTTCGTTTCTGGTACGATCTTTGGTGGGGGGAGTCTATCCTTGCTGTTCGGTTTGCTCGTCTCTTCCGAGTGGTCTTCGCTAGGGATGCCTTAGTCTCTAATGTTATTTCTTGGTCTGACTCGGGGCTGGTTTCAAACCTCCCATTCCGTGTAGATTTGTGACCTGCAGAACTAGTTGATCTTGGGGCTCTCTTTGTTGATCTGGGGAGGGGGTTCTATTGATTCAGAGTGTAGGGATTGTTAGGTCTGGAGCCCTTGTAGTAGCAGTGTCTTCTCAGTGAATTCTTTCTTTTCTGTCATCCGTTCTCATTCTACCCAAACCTCTTTCCCCTATCGTCGTGTCTGGTTACCCTTTACCCCCCAGAATTAAGGCATTTATTTGGACCACGATCCTTCATAAGATCAATACTTGTGATTTGCTTCAGAGAAGGTGGCCGTCTCGGATGATTTCACCCCATGTGTGCTGTATGTGTAAGGAGGCAGGGGAATCAGTTGACTATCTTTTCTTAAATTGCTCTGTGGCTAGAGAGGTATGGGCTTCCTTCTTGTGTCGATTTGGTGTCGGATGGGTGATGCCCCAGGAGATTTGTGAGTGCCTGATCCAGTGGTGGCTCCCCGGGTTAGGTGTGACAGGCAGATTGATGTACCTGGGTGTATGGCACGCAACACTCTGGGTTTTGTGGGGGGAGAGGAACATGAGAGTGTTTGAAGACAGAGCCAGATTGACCAAGATGATTATCGACTCTATTTCACTTATGGTTAGCTCATGGATGGTGATTCTTCCTGCTTTCAGAGGTGTCTTAATGATTGATATATTGGTAGAGTGGTCGGAGGTGGCTAGATCTTCTCCACATATAGTGCGTGACGGAGGGTGAGGGAGTTGTTGGAGTCCTGGGTGATATGTTCTTGGTTCTCATTGGTGTCCTTATCCTCTAGGACATGTTGCCTTGTTTCTAACTTTCGTTATTTTACACTTTGCTTATGTTTTAGGTTTTTGGTGCTCATCTTGAGCGCCCCTTACCCTCTTTGTATTTGTACTTGCTTTGGCTTTCTTAATAAATTGCTTGTTATCTATCAAAAAATAAAAAAAACAGTTTACTACTCACTGTTCCTCCCCCTCGTTCTATTTATTTCATACTAATTAGTTATAAAGGACTGTAATGCCCTTTACATTACTTACAATGTCAAGTTCTTTCTTATATAATTGAATACTGAGAATATCCACTATAAAATAGCAAGAATGATATGAATACCCCAACATCTAAACATGATGGGCATCAATAATATCTTTCATCATGGTGGGGAGAGAATTCCTTGGACTCCTGCTTTCCTAGTCTTCCGTTTAGTTTGTTGTCAGGATTCACTAGTTGCTGATGTCTTAGAGTTGGTTTCCTTCAGGTCTCTCTTGGAATCTTCCTCTCCGTCGGGTTCCTAGATCGGTGGAGGGGGAAGAATTAGGCAATCTCTTTGATCTCCTTAAAAATGCTTTTATTGATGAGTCCTCCCTTGATACCCGTGTTTGGCGTTTGGATCCCAGTGGCAGTTTCTCCTGCAAATCATTTTTTGGCTCTATCCGATACATAAGTCCTAATTTTCTATCTCTATTCTCCACTTCTCGTCTTTGGGGTTCTAAAGTCCCACTCAAAGTTAAAGCCTTAGTGTGGACTGTCTTTCTTAATCGTATTAGCACCATAGATAATCTTCAAAGGAGAAGAAACTACATGGCTCTGTCTCCTCAGGTTTGTGTGATGTGTATACATAATGAAGAATCCGTTGACCATCTCTTTCTCTCTTGTGCTTATGCTGCTAAGGTTTGGGATTTCTTTGTCAAGAATGCTGGTTTGGTTTGGGCCCCCTGAGACATTTGAGAGATCTTTTTGATTAGTGGAACTTCTCTACTTTGGGGAAGAAGGGACGGAGTATCTTCAAGGTGCTGTTTTTCTGCATTTTATGGCATTTATGGGGTGAGCGAAACAAGAGGATTTTTGAGAACTCTTGGAGGAGTCCGAATCATATCATTGACTTGATTGTGGGTACTATGGCTGTTTGGTGTAGGGCTCTTCGAGAATTTCATAACATGACTTCTTCAGACCTTGTCAGATGCTGGGATACCATTATTACGATGTAGTTCTTTGTCCTGTTTCTTTTGGGATTCTTCAAGCACTCTTTTCTTGTTTTTTTCTGCGTAATTGGTTCTTTGTCTTGGGGAACTGATTACTTTGTTTTTTGTACATTCTTCTCCTCTATTTATATAATCTTCGTTATTGATCAAAAAAAAAAAATAATAATAATATCTTCCATCACCACCCTCATTTTAGACACAAGGACCTTGGGCACAATTTTAGCTAGAGAGTGATTTGTCAAATTTCGTAGAAATCTAGCAATAGGTATCCTATATTCTGCTTGAACTTGCAGGTTTGACTTGAAATTTAAAACAAATATAGTAGACACCTAAGCCTAGCTACTATTCAAATTTATACTGGCCATAGTTGTTGTTATAAGTGTGACAGCCATATCTTCCCGAACCAGTTGATTCTAGGCGTGCCTCCTTTTGTGCTTCTGCTTATTTTATTTTTTTTATGCACTAATAGTTTTAGGTTTTTGCTTTACATCTGTCTTGGAATATCTTCATAGGAGATTTGAGGAAAGGAAAATGTGTACAGCATGTGAGATGAAGACCAATGGTAGTGTTGGTGAGAAGTGAATTTATTAAAACCCAGGATTCTAGAAGGGCTAAAAGATGGAGAGAGTGTAGATTGATTTGAAGAAGGATGTTGAAAGATGGTATATAACTGAAGACACAAATCAATAATATCTGGAATGGTGGAGCTGGGTTCATGTTGCTTACCCGAACTAGCTAGGGAGAAGCCACTCTCTTTCTCAACTCTATTTGTTCTTTAATGAGTTCTGGGAGGCTGTATTCAGGCATTGGATTCTTTTAGAATCTTCATAAAAGAATTCAATAGTAAGAACCGGTTACCTTGTGACTTCCCCATTTTTTTCCACAGCTTACTTACGTTAAAGAAAGAAAAATTAACTTGTCATTCAAATTAAGTCACTTCAAATATGTTTTTCAGTTCCCTAAGTTTTTCTACTGTTTATTATTATATTTTATTTATTGTTATCATTATTTTATCTTGCTTACTGTTAGTATACTACTTGGTACTGTATTGATAATCTGCTTCTTGGATGCAAAGACATGTTTACATTTCTTTTCTTCATTTTTTATCAATTTATTTGTGTGACAGAAGTCAGAAAATGATTCTTGATGCTTCATTGTTTATTATCTTTTTTACCTTTAGGATCCTAAACGGAAGGTTCATAAACCGGTCAAAGGTGTTCTTAGATTGGAAGTTGAGAAACTCCAGGCTGGCCATTTTGACTTGGACAATATTTCAGAAAATGGCAGTGTGTTCAATTATTCCATAGAGACTGCGGATCGATTTGCAGACTCCATGTTTACAAAATGCTCTAGTAATGGTTCTGATCGGCCTCAAAATGTAAATTTTGAGTTGAGTTCTGGTGATGGAAGGGAACTCGGGAGAAGTGGTTCTGGTTTTCTTCTTGGAAATAATCCAGATTTCACTATGAATGATGTAAGTATGTCTCACTATTCAAGTCCGATCAGTGTAGATTTTATTATTTAATTGTTACATCCTATCAAGAAAAGAAATTCGGTACTCTCACAACAGAACAAGTTAACGTATTTGAAAAGCATTCTTCTGAATTTTGATATGTATGTATCAATATTTTCTGAAGTTTAAAACATGGTTACATTTGCAGTTTCAAGCTTTTGACTTCCGTACTGTGATAAGGAGCGAGCCTATCTCACAGCTTCTTCATTGTCTTTATGTATACCCCTTGACTGTGAATTTGGGTCGGAAAAGGAATTTGTTCATACGTGTGGAACTGAGAAAGGAAGATGCAGATATTCGTAAACAGCCATTAGAGGTGTGTTTATGAAATAATAAATTGCACTTTGCTTTCTTAACTGAAACTAGTTTTCCCTGTTGTTACTCTTTATACTAGGCAATGTATCCAAGGGAGCCAGGTGCAGTGCTTCAGAAATGGACTTACACACAAGTTGCTGTGGGTGCAAGGGTTGCTTGTTACCATGATGAAATTAAACTTTGCCTTCCTGCTATTCTGACGCCTCAGCATCATCTTCTTTTTACTTTCTTTCATATTGACCTCCAAATGAAACTTGAAGCTCCAAAGCCGGTAGGTTACTGTTGAGCTGTAAGTTCCTTGTCTATTTAAGCTAAAGAGTAGGGCACTTATTGTCTTTTTGTTTTGCTTAGGAACTCCATATATTGTCCTCCATTAATCTTCTACTATGGGACTGCTTCCATTTCTATTTACATATAATTCATTTTTGGATTTATCTTGACTAGTTTTATGCACATAATTGGCCTTAGTTACTTTAGGTATATTGATGTAATCTTTGTACTTATTTATACTAACAGTGTATTAATTTGGCCTTTTCATATTTGCAGGTGGTAGTTGGATATGCTGCACTTCCATTGTCTACACACGCTCAGTATGTGTTTTTTCCATCTTAGCTAGATTAGCCCTTTTGTACTTGCAAATATGGTGAAATAATGAGTTAGATTCTCAATAACCTAATCTTGCTGCTGTTTTTCTTTTTGTACTTTGCTTACTGATAATCAAATCACATTTTTTAGAGAAATGACATACTGGTATTACTGCATTTAAAATAAATGGCATGGCCTCTCTAAGTGATAAGCTGTCTGGACAACTTTAATTGAATTGCTAAGTGAAATACTTCTTGAAACTTGGGTTGTAGTCCTTCCCAGGGTCAAAAGCCACCTCTACTGCTGTAGTAACAACATCAGCAAAAATGAATGTTGTCCTTGCCAATTTTGGGTGGGTTAGAATAATCAGGTTACAAATATATTGCTTTTGCAAATTGTTGGATATTGTTTGTGTAATTCTGCTTCTCTTAAGAAAATTGTATCTTATAATAGCACAAATTTTATTGTGATTAACTGTTGTTTGGCCATGCTAAAGTGGATGATTTTGGGATTTCAGTGCATTTGTGATACAAAATTGGTTTGATGTTGAATTCTTGTTGAATGTATTACTGTTCTTATATTCTAGGTTAAGTTATTTAAGTGTACGGCGGTATTTTAGTCAATACCCCTGATACTGATTAAATAAACTGAGGTGCGATCCCCCATTGTGTTGGATCGCATACTCTCTTCTCCATCTCCATTTCTTCTCTTTTTCTTATTCTCTCCTCTTATTTATTCAATCTTTCTTAGATTCTAACATGGTATCAGAGTGGATCTGATTTGTATCTTCGTGTCTTCTCTCTCTCTCTCTCTCTCTCTCTCTCTCTCTCTTCGTTCTTGTGCAAGTAACCTCATGGTTATGTGTTGTGCTACGGCAGTAGTTGAGTATGTATGAAGGGTTCGTGGCATCAAACCTTAGTCGTATGTCTCTCTTTTCTCTTCGTTCTTGTGCAAGTAACCTCATAGTTATGTGCTGTGCTGCTGCAGTAGTTGAGTATGTATGAAGGGTTCGTGGCGTCAAACCTTAGTCTATGTTCCAATTAATTGGTTGAACTGCTGTGATTAGATTCAAGTTGATTGAATCTGATTTGTGTTTGTGCTATGTTGGAATTTTCATCTCGTTTGTGGCTTTTTATGTGACTCTGGTGGAGTGGGATTTGTTGCATTGCGATAGATCCTCAAAGTGATATGAAGTCTGTTTTTCAAATTCTGTGAGATAATACTGGTTTGCAAGGTATGCTAGTCAAATTAAATTTTGATCTATAGGAAATAAAGAATGGTGGAATGCTGTATGTGAGATGTATTCTCATGAAAAGAACATTTCTCGCGTTTATGATTGCATGAGAAATTTTTTTAATTTTCAGCAAGGTGATAAGAGTTTGAGTGATTATTACAATACACTCAAGGGTCTGTGGGAAGAGTTGAATATATACCAACTCATCGTCTCGACTTTACGGAAGCAACAAGAAGAATTTCAGGTTGCTATGTTCTTGTCCGGATTACATCCTGACTATCAGTCCATTAGAGAACAACTGTTGACTACTGATAGCATCCCATCTCTACATAAGACCTTTGCTCGTCTCCAATGTGTTGTGGTACCTTCCCAGCTGAATATTTCTGCTATTTTGTCGACCAATGCTTCAGCTACGGTTACCTCTCATGTCGGTAACAATGATCAATATGCTAGTGGGGATCATGATCATGAAAATTCATTCATGGACGTGGTCGAGAGTCAAGAGGAGCACGTGAGCGAGGGTGTTGTAATCATTCATGCAAGCACTATGGTCGTCTAAACCACAGTTTTGAAAGGTGATGGGACAAGGTTGGGAAACCTGCATCGGCCAATCAGATTTTTACAGTTTCTGATTTTGACGACTTTCCTCAAAATAATGTGGGTGGACAGCAACATAATCGAGATACAGACACGATATCATGTGAAGAATAAAACAAACTGTCTAAGCAAGTTCAACTACTATCTACTACTTCTAATGCTACCGCCACTCTTGCACAATCGTTAGGTACCAATGCATTCTTTACTTCCCAACCATCCTCATCTTGGATAATAAATTCTGGTGCTTCTTCTCACATGACAGGTAATTCAAAGTATCTTTCTTCCTTACGTTTACTTTTAAACCATTCCCCTGTCATTCTTTTTGATGGCTCTACTTCCAATGTTTTGGGAGAGGGTGATATTCATGCAACCCATTTTATATCCCTCTCACCAGTATTAAATGTTCCTAAATTCCCTATGAGTTTTCTATCTATTAGTCAACTAACAAAATCACTTAGTTGTTCAGTAACCTTTGTTCCTACCTCACGTGTCTTTCAGATGAAAAAGACAGTTGGTGAAACGTTTGAGTCCAATGGATTGTACTATCTTGACTCACCGCAAACATCTCACACTACAGTGCTTTACTCGAGCGTGTCTCCACTTGAATGGCATTTCCGGCTCGGTCATCCTTCACCATAAAATATCAGGCAATTGTTTGCTTTAAGTCAATCTGTGTCTTCTTTTGAATGTGAGGCATGTGAGTTTTGCAAACATCATAGGTCAAGTCTTTAATTCTCGTCTGAATAAACGGAGTTCAGCTCCCTTTTTCTTAGTTCATTCTGATGTTTGGGGTCCTTGTCATATTTCGAGTGTCTTTGTGTTCAAGTACTTTGTCATCTTTGTGGATGATTACTCTAGATTGACATGGTTGTATTTGCTAAAAGAAAAGTCCAAAGTCATGTATGTATTTAAATCACTACATAAAGAAATAAATGTTCAGTTTGGTGTTGACATTCGTATCTTTTGGTCTGATAATAATGCTCTTGAATACGCCTCAACAGAATTGGGTAGCTGAGAGAAAAAATAAAATCTTCTATAGGTTGCTTGAACCATGATATTTCATGAGGGTTCCCAAGAGATACTGGGCTGATGCTGTCCTCACCAGGGTTTTAAATACCGGAACCGGTCGCTGGACCGGTACAGAAAATAAAAAAAAACATTTTTAAAAAATTTAAAAATCTCAGATCGCACCGGACCGGACGGACCGGTGGGATCGGCGGGATTGGTCGCCGAACCGGCGACCGGCGGTATCGGTCGTCTGATTGGAGGGATTGGCGGACCGGTCGCCGGACCTGCGGGACCGGTCGCCGGACCGGCGGTCCTTAACCCGGCGATGCAAAGCTTGTATTGCGGGTTGGAACCGGACCGGTCCCAATCCGGACCGGCCGGTACGGACCGGTATCGGCCGATCCTTGAAACCATGGTCCTCACTACATGTTTTCTTATTAATCGCATGCCTTCATCTGTATTACATGGTCAGATTCCATTTTGATTAATTTTTCTAGAATCTCCTTTATTTCTAGTTGCTCCTCGTATCTTTGGGTGTGTTTGTTTTGTTCTAGATTTGTGCTCTGGGCTTGATAAGTTGTCTCCTCTGCCTATCAAATGTGTTTTTCTTGGTTACTCTCGCACTCAAAAAGAATACAAGTGCTTTGATCCTATATTCCGTAAATCCTTTATTAGTGCAATTGCTACATTTTTTTTCTGGTGAGGGGAACTCATTGTCTACTAAGCTTCTCTTTCTACCTCTTGTGGGTTTGTGTCCTTTGCCTCTTCCGGTTGTTCCTAATAGTTCATCTAACGTTCTTACCATGGTCAGACAACCCATTAAAGTGTGTACACGCAGGAAAATAATGTGTACAACAACTCAACCTTCCAATCCCTACTTTTTGATAGAAATTCTTCTGTACCCTATATGCCTACATTTTTTTTTTTTTTTTTCTGGAGAGTAATGTCTACAGATGTTAATTTACCTATTGTTGTACGGAAAGGTAAGTGTAACTGTACTGATCATCCCACTACTCATTTCCTTTCATTTCATCACCTTAACCCGTCACATCGTCAGTTTGCCTTGTCTCTTTCTACTATCTCTGTTCCTAAGACCTACCAGGAAACCCTTTTTCATCCTGGGTGGGGGAAGGCAATGCAAGAAGAAATGAATGCATTGTGTTCTCGGTGTATGTGGGAGTTGGTTACACCTCAGGCTGGCACAAATATTGTTGGGTGTCGTTGGGTGTTTACCATAAAGTACCAACATGATGGTACTACTGATCAGTTGAAGGTACGGCTAGTTGCGAAGGGGTATACTGAAAACTATGGTGTGGATTACTTTGAGACATTTTGTCCTTTGGCCTGATTAAATTTTGTTTGGGTTCTTATCTCAGCTACAATAGCTAAGGACTAGCATTTGCATCAACTAGATATCAGAATGCCTCTTTGTATGGGGATTTTAGTGAAGTGGTATACATGGAGCAACCACCCCGGTTTGTTGCTCAGGGGTAGATTGACAAAGTGTGTAAAGTGAGGCAATCTATGGGTTGAAACAGAGTCTACGTGCTTGGTTTGAGAAGTTTAACCATGTAGTAATGATGTTTGGATATCGTCCAACTCATGTAGATCATTCCGTTTTCATTCGTCAAAGTACATCTGGTATAATTTTACTGATTGTGTGTGTTTATGATTTTATTATCTCGGGCAGCGATGTACATGGAATTGAAGTAAACAAGTAGTTTTTGAAGAAACATTTTCAAATCAAAGATTTGGGACAGTTGAGGTATTTCTTGGGTATAGAAGTAGCTCGTGGATAGCAAGGTGTAGTTGTATCCCAAAGGAAGTATGTTACTCATCTTCTTGATGAGATAGGAATGCTAGGAGCTAAACCTGTTGATACACCAATGGAGAATAATCTGCAGTTGAACACCTAGGATGGCAAGGAGTTGAAGATAAAAAGCAGTACATGCGAATGGTCGGGAAACTTGTATATTTGACGGTACTTGACCTCACATCTCCTCTGCTATAGGAGTTGTTAATCAATTCATGGAGCATCCTAAACAAAGTCAATTGGATGCATTATACCTGTTCTTGTGATACTTGAAAGGTGCTCTTGGAAAAGGTCTGGTATATCGTCGAAGAAGAAATCTGACATTACTGTCTATTCAGATGTAGACTGGGCTAGTTCTAAATCTGATTGGCGTTCTATTACTGGGTTTTGTACGTTCATTGGTGGTAACTTAGTCACATGGCGTTACCAAAAAAATAAAATAAAATAAACTAGGTCACATGGAAAAGTAAAAAAAGAGTGTGGTCGCTAGGTCAAGTGCTGGAGTAGAGTATAGAGCTATGACTCATACAACATGTGAATTGATGTGGCTGAATACTCTTATGCGTGAGTTTGGTTTTGTGACAATCAAGAAGCTATATACATTGCCAGTAATACCGTGTTCCATGAAAGGACTAAGCATATAGAATTTGATTGTCATTTTTTAGAGATGTAGTGATGAACGAGAAGATATGCACTCAAATCCAAAGATCGAGTTGAAGATGTTTTTACCAAAACACTTGCTCGAACTCCTTTCTCAATCATGTGTTCGAAGCTTGGCATGGGGAACATATATGCTCTAGCTTGAGGGGGATTGTTTAATGTATTACTGTTATTGTTATTATAGGTTTGGTTATGTAAGTGTACATGGGTATTTTAGTCAATGCCCTAATATTTATTAAATAAATTGAGGTGCGATCCCCCATTGTGTTGGATCACACACTCTCTTCTTCATCTCCCTTTCTTCTCTTCTTATTCCCTCTTCTCTTATATTCCTATTCTTTCTTAGATTCTAACAAATCTTATGTACTCACTGAAATTTTCTCACACTCAATTGCGTAAAAATGTCTCGTCTCTCTTCAGCAGACATATTTGATGGATTTGCCTATTTTGCTAGCATATGTGTAACATAGTTGCAGAAACCCATTATGGATGTTGCTAATCCCATCCTTTCGATGCAGTATGCTTCTAAGGGCTGGAACTTTATGTTTGTGTTTTCATTTTGGGTGATCTTTGGCTTGTTGGAATGATCTGTTCGAGACTAAGAATTTGACAATTGTTTTGGGGTACTTTTATCGTTTGAGTTGTATTTTAATGGTTGGGGTCGAGAAAGTTGTGGCGAACGATTATAAGGACCTGTTTCAAGCATGGTTCAAAATATCGTATCGTATCGCCTGGTATCGTGTATCGAGTGGGTCGACACGATACATGCATGTAAAATACGAAACACCAAAAAAAGCAGCGTATCACGCGATACGCTGTTGATACAGTGTCGATACGGTCGATACAGTGTCGATAAAATGTCGATACAGTCTCGATACGCTCGATACTATCTCGATGCTATCTTGATACGCTGGATACAAATAAAAAAAGACAATGAAAACTAAGGATCAAAAAAAGGGAAAACAAAACACATATAGAAACCATTAAATTACTATCCTAACTTCAAAAAAGAACAAAGAAAAAGAAAATGGAAGAGAGAGAGAGAGTATTTGTTTGGTTGGGCTAATATTCTTTTTC
>JAUPMG010000013.1:40791-59406 GCA_031762675.1 Pachysandra terminalis
TCAAGATCTCTTGTATAAAAACTCATTCCAAAATATCCTAAAAACACAGGAGTAGAAAGTCTGATACTTATCTTTATCTAAAATGCTCCCATGAAGAACCTTCCTGTCCATATCGATCCGATGAAATTGGTCATTCTCCTAAAGAAATCAGAGGGGTCTCATAGATGTTCTTCAACCTCCCCAAAAAAACGCCATCCACAGTTTCTGGGCATTAAGAGATCAGGTCTATGGATCCCGTACTCAAGATCTCTTGTATAAAAACTCATTCCAAAATATCCTAAAAACACAGGAGTAGAAAGTCTGATACTTATCTTTATGCAGCAGATCAATATCATTTTCCTTGAAAGATTTCGAATCATTTTTCATTAATCTCGCCTCTCTCTGTCATGGCTAGTTGATTTAGATCCTTCCTTTTTCCTACACTGTAGATCCCCTTCACCAGGTCCCCTTTCGGCTCTCCATCATTGGAGCTCTTCATCCTTAAATGACAATTGGTTGTGGAATAACATATAACTGAATGGTTGTACAATGGGAGGTTAGATATGGAACACGATCCTCAATGATGGTAGGTATGAGAATCTTGTGTCACAAGAGATAGTTACTAAGCTAATTTGAAGATGGAATCACACCCTAAACATTACCGGTTTTCTATGTTACACGGACTATCAACACAAGCCACAGGTACGGGTACTGCTCGGACATGGCACCTACTTTAACAAGTTCAGGTGAATAGAAATTGTCTCTTTATGTTTGCTTTTTTCCATATCATGGTAGTACCCAAATTAACTATCAAGTTTCAAATGTGTAAAATTTGTTATTGTGTATAGGTAGTACCATATTATGGTACTACATAATAAAATATATAATGCATAGTTTACTGAACCAAGTCCCCGTGTAATGAGACCTAGACCCCCTAGACATTAACCTGCACCCGAAGCCATGTAACATAGCTGGTTTTCTTGGTTCAAGAATGGTGGCAACACTATGGTTAGAAAGAACATTTTTTTTTCTTTTTCTAAAATTTATTTAGATATGTTCTCTATTGTTCTTAGGATGGTAGTAGCAATTTGATTATGGTATTGTCTATTGCAGAGACGAGAATACTTATGTGTTCTGTAAGGTCAGCGACGGAGTTTCATTTTTGTTTCTTTTCAAGTTTTTTCAGTAGGCATTAAAGCATTTTGGATGTAAACATACTATGGTTGGGGAGTTGGTGGCCTTACATTATAATGATTCATGAGAGATGACTACTCTTCCTCCTGAGAAACAAGTAGTGGGATGTTGTTGAGTGTATGCCATTAAGTACTATCATGTTGGTACTGTTGAACGCTTGAAATCTAGGCTGGTTGCTAAAGGCTACATTAAAACGTTTGTTGTTAACTATGAGATTCTCACTTATGGCTTGTCTAAATTTAGTATGTACCCTTATTCTGATTGCTGTCTCCAGAGATCTATTGTTTTATTAGGTAGACATGAAATTTGAAAAATGCTTGGTGTATATGGAGCAACCTCTTAGGTTTGGTTTGAAATGTCGTCGACATGTCATCCAAAATGGACTGGTCGACCAAAGAAATCCGAGAAAATCGCCCTATGTCGATTTTCCCTGATGTCGCTGACATGTCGTCGACATGTCACCAACTGAAAGAAAATTTCCCCCTTTTCTCTTCTTCCCCCATTTCTTTCACACAACCTCTTTGGAACTCTTTTTTTTTTTTTTGCTACTCTCAATTAGATTTTTGTATAAAAACACAAATCTAACGTACCTTGGAGTAGAAGGTTGAAGATTCAACTCTTGACTCGACATAATGAAGGTAAAATGTGTTTCTTTTAGATTTAGTGTCTTTAAACTTATTCAAGCCGCTGGAAAATAATATTTATGATGTAACAACACCTAATCTATCGATGGGTATCGTTATTTTTATTGAAAAGTAAAAATAATATTTATTTTTATAAGTCAATTAAAAATTATTTATTTTTTCTAAAAAAATTGTAAAAATATTCTATTAATTAAACTAGCCACTTGTCCATACAAAGAGGTGATCATTAATTATTATTTAATTAGTTTTATGTATTTTTTTTCAACATATTCTAATGTATTCTAGTGTTTTTAGTTCTTATTTATACTTAAACTATGATTTAATAGAAAAATTGCATTTGGTGGCAATTTCCCCACAATTTGTTTATTCTGGGGGAAGTTTCCCACATGTTGCCGATATGTCACTGGCCAGAGTCAGCAACATGGCCAGCGACATCGACATTTAAAACCTTGCTCTTAGGTACGTTGCTCAGGGAAGGTCTGATAAAGTATGCCGTTTGGTGAAAGCTATATGTGGATTAATATAGTCACTAGGGTCCTGGTTTGACAAATTTAGTACATTGGTGGTATTTTTATGTATTTACCCAGTCATATTATGATTTGTTCGCTAGATGACTCTTGGGCGATGTGAAAGAGAGTGATAGTGGAGGAATTGTTGATTTGAAGGCTCATTTGAGCAAAAACAATTAAACTAAGGATCTTGGGCACCTTAGATATCTCTTGGGTATAAAAGTTACCCGATCCAAATATGGTGTTAATCTATCACATCAGAGGTATGTGGCAGATGTTCTTGAAGAAACCGATATGCTGCGTACAAGGACTAATGATATAACTGTTGATCCTAATATCAAGTTAGAAGCTGAACAAGGAGAGTTATATGATGATCCAAGAAGATATTGAAGGCATGTTGTGGAGCTTATTTATCTTACTATGACATGACTCGGAATTCTTTTGTTGTTGGAGTTGTTAGTCAGCTTATACATGCGCCTCGATAGACACATTGGGAAGTTGTTTGTAGAACACTGAAATATCACAAAAGTGCTCCAAGAAAGGTCTTACGTACAGATCATCCTCAAGTTTCGATATTATAGGGTTTTTTGATACTGGTTGAACTAGAAATCATGATGCTAGAGAGTCAACTTTTGGCTCTTATACTTTTATTGGTGACAACTCAGTTTCATGGAAAAGTAAGAAAAAGATGTTGTTGCTTGGTCAAGTGCGGAGGTTAATTATGAGCTATGGCCAATATAGAGTGTAAGGTGAAGTGGGTAAGATCTCTTTTGCAAAGGATGAGTTTCACTATGACTAGTTCAATGAAGATGTACTATGATGATCAAACGACTGTTTACGTATCAAGTAATCCTGCTTTTCCTTTATGGACTAAGCATATTAAAGTTGATTTCAATTTATTAGAAACATGGTATTAAATAAGTAAATTGCTGATGAAGAATGAGTTAGAGGTGATTGCATGGAGCTACAAGACAAGAAGGTGGGCCATTTAACTTCAAAAGGTTGTAACTTTGTGCTCATCACTCAAATTCACTATTATAATATGTCCACGGATTCGTCTCGATGAGCCCTACGTCAGGGACAATTGGCAGGACTCCATTATGCAGGTTTATGATTGCGAAAGAGTCCATTTCGGGCCTCAAAAAGCATTTTCTAAAAGTTTATATTCTTAGTAAATTTTTCTTCAGCATATTTTGGGTTTTTTTGAGTCTTAATTTGTTTTGTAGAGTCATTATTAGTTGTTTTAGGGTTAGTAGGGGAGTTCTAGTCGAATTTGGCTTTTTTACTTTCTTTGACAGTTTTTCTATTTCTGCTATTTTAGGGCTTTTAAAGGAGACTATATGATGTACAAGAAGAATTTTTTTTTCCAGATATTAATACAGAATTCGTTTTTTTTTTTTTTCTTTTTTCTTCTTGTGGATTCAAGGGTTCTTTAGGGATAAGACTGTTCTTTTCCTTTGTGCTTCATGCATTTGTTACCTCAATTACTAATTATGTGAAGTTTGAAGAATAGCTGGGTGATTTTTTTTATTTTTATTTTTTGATAAAGAATAGGTGGGTGATTATTTTTACAAGGGCCTTGAATAAAATTCAGTTTTGAGTTGCAACTTGCACATGTATGATATCTATGCTCTAGCTTGATGAGTAGTGTTAAATATATGTGTTTATAAAGAGTGGTATTTCATTAAATCATTTTTATTTTAAATATAATCTAAGGTCGGCCAGCTTATGTTATTTTATATTTTCTAACTTATATTTTCTAACTTATTTTCTAGCTTGATGAGTAGTGTTAAATATATGTGTTTATAAGACTGTTCTTTTCCTTCAAATCTTCTCTCTTCTTTCTTCTCTTATTTTATATTTTCTAACTTGTGTTTCTGAGCAAGAGCCAAAGAAATGTCATTTATGTATTGGCCTTCAATTTAAGCGTAAGCTCAGCCCATATGCCTTCCACAGGATCCAAAAAAAAAAATCTCGACTTATGAAGGGGTTTGTTCACCAACAATTGGTCCAACTTGGACTAGGTCAACTCCTAACGTAGGATTATTGTTTACAATGTTCCAATTCATGTGAGCACAATAGAAGAAAGCAACAAGTTGACTTGAGGCAATTTTTTAATTAGAAAACTTTTTTTTATGTTAGGTCTTTCCATATGCTGGTATTAGATTAGGAGTTTGTATGAATATTTAGAATTGGAAATGAGCCTACATAGGAAGCATAGCATACTTAACACAGAAATAACCTGTCCCCTCTCTCGTCTTCCCTTCCTAGGTGGGTTTGTTTGCTTGTCTATCTGCCAGAATAGTGGAATCAGATAAACAACTTAACCTTCAAGCATAATTCAAGGTACCGTATAGTGATGCAAAAAGAATCTTAAAGAAAATGATGAAATAACTTATTGCATATCATACAGCCACCTGCCACAACTCTTTGTTCATTCTTAAATTGTCTTTCAAATGATCGAAATGACTGTCTTGGCTTCTTATAAACAAAGGGAAGAAAAAATAAATAAATAAATTGATGCTCTTGTTGGTATGAAGATCTAGAGGTAGATGTAATACTAGTCATGATTAATGGGATTCAACCATCACAAATCACTCATGGAAGAGGGGTGAAACTCCCTGCGAACCTTCATACATCATCAAAGGCATGGGGGATTTAACATCCACTTTTCATGGATGTTGAGAATCAGTGATTTTGTTGCAGTCATTATTCAAAGGGAGAGCAGATCGATTGAAATTGTTCTCTTTGAAAAATATATCTACTTAATTCTTTTTTTGTTGGGTTTTGTCGGAATAGCATTACTTTTCCTTTGCTCTTGCATTTCATCTTCTCTATATCTCCCCTTGAGTATACTTTCTCCCTTTTCTGAAAAGATTATTTAATAAAGTTATTATATTTATTAAGCTGCCATGTCCCAATATCTCTCTCTTTCCTTTACACAACCTCTGTCATCACAATATAGAACTGTTTTCATGAATAAACGTGTATGGCTGAATGCATGTTCTTCTCACAGGAACTACTTATCCTCCCTTTTAATTCAAGAAATTTTCCTTACCTGGGACCACGATGATTTATCGCAACGGGCCAAAGTGAGTTCATTGCAGACTTATCTCTACTGTGAAATGTTTGCTATTTTTCTATGGGTGGATGATGCTTTTTATTTGGCTCCTTGATTAGCAAAGATGGTGTCCTTCTCTATGTAGTCTACTTTTAAGGTCTATTGCCTTCTAATAGTATTTGTTTTTTAATGTCTGTAGGCAGCTAGAATTTTGGTAATCCTTATGTGCAAGCATGAATTCGATGCTCGATACCAAAAGCATGAAGATAAATTATATATTACCCAGCTATATTTTCCCCTAATTGGTCAGGTAAGAAACATTTTTTTAAGATCTGTCTACTTTTCATGAATGTGGAGATTTGCTGGCATGGAACTTGTTATCGCTAACAAATTACACATCACATCTTATCAAATACGAATATCATGAAATTCGCAAATACTCTTCAAGTATATATTTTCTGATCCTAAAAATCAGGAAAGCTACACAAATTTATTTTTTGTAGGAGCAATGTATCATAATCGCCATATAGTCGTCTTAAGAATTGCATTGTTTTGTTCTCTTTCCATCTAAGTTTTAACTCTTATTTTTTTATTTTGTTTACCAGAGTATCTCCCTTTTGTTAGCTTAAGTTCTTTGGGAATTTTTCACCTCCAAATGCTGATAATATCATTTTTTTGTTGGTGTTAAAATCACGTTTCAGTTGTTTTTTTTTGTGTTTTTTGATAAATAGTACCTATGTTGTGAATTGTTTACAGTTTACAAAAGGCCAGAAGAGAACAGTTAGATAATGGTAAGCTGTACAAAATATAGAATTTACACAGAATCCCACTTTCTAAGAAGATTGAAAATTCAGTTTCTTTAAACTTTTAACTCGATTGATGTTCTATATTCTAACAACCTGAATTCATGACCTCAAACCCTTTCTACACTTCCTTGCTTCAAATGTTTGTCCTGTCCTCCTTTCACAATGCCTTCAAATAGCAAATGAGACCAATTTCCATAGAAATAGGGATATTTTCTTTATCCTGATCTTAATGCTCCGTTTGCAGAGAGCACTGTTCTTTTTTAATTGGGATAAGTATTTGTATTATATATTCAAATATAAATGTAAGGGCAATGCCCTATGTACACAAAGAATATACAATGGGCTAGCTAAAATACACAAGAAAATCATGTTTACTTGACCATACAGCCCACTATATACATAAGTATCCCAATTTAGAGTAATATCCGAAGTATTAATTGATACTTTTTGAACTGCCTCTATTTCTCAATAGTATTGGCTGATACCCGATACTTATTGGCCGATGGACTCATATCGGTTTTGGAGGGAGTCGATACCCAATCAGTTTAAATGCTGGGTAGAAATGATTCCCAATGACATGGTGTAGCTTCTATTTACCTTTGAATATTATCTATCCCATGGCCCACACCCCTATAAAAAGGAAATTTTTCTTCCAAAAGTACACAAAATATCGCCAATTGTTAAAGCACAAATCGTACTTCTCTCAATTAGAGAGAGCACTTATTTATAATCAAGAATTAAGGCAAACAATAAACAAGGAAGACATAAAGAAATGGGCTTATGGGCTTTAGGCCCATTAGCTATTTTAACACTCCCCCTCAAGCTGAAGCATAGATATTATTCATGCCCAACTTATTATAAATATACCAAATCCTGTTCCCAATTAATGACTTAGTGAACACATCCGCCAGCTGCTCCGCTGTCCTCACATGTTGCAACAATAGTTCTCCACCTTGTAGCTTTTCTCTTACAAAATGACAATCGACCTCAATATGCTTAGTCCTTTCATGAAACTCAGGATTAGATGCAATGTGAATAGCTGCTTGATTATCACACCACATCTTGGACGAATTCGATGGGGGCATTCAAAAGCTGTCGCAATTAAGTAATCTCACTTGTAGCATGAACCATAGCTTGATACTCAGATTCTGCACTAGAACGAGCTATCACCGGTTGTTTCTTACTTTTCCAGGATACAGTTCTCATATGCGGATTGGGCAGGATCTACTAGTCAATGGAAATATACTACTGGATATTGCATATCCAGTAGTAGATTTCCATTCACTAGGAGATCCTGCCCAATCCGCATATGAGAATCCTTCAATATTCATATGACCTTGATTGCTATATAACAGACCTCAACTTGGAGTACCCTTAATATACCGAAGAATATTCAAGACAGCATCCTAGTGAGGAACTCGTGGAGCTGCCATAAAATGACTATTTACACTCACTTAAAATGCAATATCTGGACGAGTAACTGCTAGATAATTCAGTTTTCCAACAAGATGTTTATACCGCTCAGGATCAGTAAATAATTCCCCATCTTCTGGAGAAAATTTCACTCCAGAAGCTGTAGGAACATCAGACGGTTTGGCATCGATCATTCCTGTATCACGTAACAAATCTAAAGCATACTTCCTCTGAGATAGAAAAAGCCCACGATGACTCCTGGCAACTTCCACACCCAAGAAATATCTCAGAGGACCAAGGTCCTTGGTCTGAAATTGACTTTATAGAAATAATTTTAGGGAAGATATACCTATAGTGTCACTTCCTGTGATGACAATATCATCTACCTAGACCACCAAGAGAATGCTCCCTGTATTAGACTGCCGAAAGAAAACCAAATGTCCTTGGATGCTCTTTGGAGACTTTCAACACCACCTCAGTGAATCGCCCAAACCAAGCCCAAGGCGATTGCTTTAAACCATAAATAGACTTTTCTTAACCGACAAACCCGATCAGACTACCCCTGAGCAACAAAGCCAGGCGGTTGCTCCAAATAAACCTCTTCCTGCATATCACCATTAAGAAATGCATTCTTAACAATCGGTTGATGTAAGGACCATCCGTAGGACAATGCAAGAGATATAATAAGCCGAACAGAAGCCAACTTTGCAACTGGTGAAAAAGTGTTTGTATAATCAACACTATAAGTCTGAGCATACCCTTTTGCAACTAACCAAGCTTTGAGACGAGCAACAGACCCATCGGGGTTCATTTTAACCACATATACCCATTTGCATCCAATCGATTTCTTGCCAGGGGCAATGGTACTATATCTCATGTTTGATTAGTCTCAAGAGCTGTCATCTCATCTAACATGGCCACCCGGGAGATGATAGGGCCTCAGACAGAGAACGAGGGATCGAGACAGCATCCAAGGTAGAAATAAATGCCTGTAGAGTCAGAGACATGCCTGCATATGAAACCGAAGCTAATACAAAATACTTAGCACATTCACGACGACCTTTCCGAAGAGCAATAGGGAGATCAATATCAGGCTATGGATTGAGCAACAAGGAGTTCGATACAGGAGAGAGTGGCTCAGGAGCAGCTACAGGAGAGGAACCAAAAATTCTGCGAGAGCCATAACCATATGTCTGAGGAGTAGGACCCATAGGTGTGACAGACGGATTCTGAGGAACTCGTATGAGATCATACAATAGAAACTCATCGAGCCTAGACGACTCAGACGCACTGGACGACGACGAATGAGATGAGAAAGGAAATGACTCACGAAACACGACATTAGAGGATACCAGATACCGTCCCAACTGAGGAGAATAGCACCGATTGCCCTTTTGTGTACGAGAATAACCAAGAAAAATACACCGTAACGATTTTGGATCGAGCTTCGTCACTTGAGGTCAAATATCCCGACAATAACAAGTACATCCAACATCCTAACAGGAAGAGAATGTAAGGGATGACATGGATATAAAATGCGATGGGGAATCTCCCCCTAAAGGACGGACGAAGGCATCCGATTGAATAAATATGTTGTTGTAAGAACAGCATCGCCCCAAAATATTTTGGGCACCTGCATATGGAACATAAGAGCCCTTGCTACTTCCATAAGATGACGATTTTTACGTTCAGCCACACCATTCTGTTGGGGGGTATCTGGACAGGATGACTGATGAATAATGCCTTAATTTGTCATGAAAGAAACAAGGGGACCACAAACATACTCATAGGTATTATCACTACGCAAGATTCGAATAGAGACAGAAACTTGAGTACGCATCTCCGCATAAAATGCACAGAAAATAGACAATAATTCAGAACTTTGTTTCATTAAATAAATCCATGTAACACGAGAATAGTCATCCACAAATGTAACGAAATAATGGCAACCAGATTTTGATAGGACAGGACAAGGACCCCAAATATCAGAGTGAACTAAATCAAAAGGAGCACATGCTCGTTTATTCAGACTCGACACATACGACCTGCGATGATGTTTTGCAAACTGACACGACTCACAGAATAATTTTTGTAACAAAACCAGGGACAGACATAGACCCTTCAGACTGGGAAGGGCAGAATGACCAAGCTAACAGTTACGTTCCAAAGGAGTGGGAGACGCGCCACATAATTGGGTCCCTCTTCCAGCAGGTACCTTCTGAAGTACGACGCCCCTACCAATCGTCCGCCTCGTCGAATGATCCTGAAACACAATGATCAGTATAAAATGTAGCCAAGCAATCAAGCTCTTTCGTAATAGCACTAACAGATAACAGATTAAAAGGAAGATTAGGCAGATATAACATAGATGACAATCGTATAGTAAGTGTAGGAAAAGCAGTGCTAATCCCTTTAACCGCCACGAAAGATCCATCAGCCACTCTGACATCAGGATGAGAAGTCATGGGAGAATGTGTGTAAAATACTTGTGAACCCAGTCATATGGTCAAAGACTCCAGAATCAATCACCCAAGTCCTAGGAGACACAGATATGTATGCAGATGATGATGATCTGGTCTTTGCAACAATAGCAGATGTGTAGGACTGATTAACCAGTAACTGGGAATATTCCTCGGTTGTGAGACGGATACTGCCATCATCGGGAGGAGTAGACATTACTGTAGAGGTGTCCTGGACAGATCCTGAAATAATGAGCAGATCGGGCATTGGGAGGCTTGCCATGTAATTTCCAACACTTGTCACTCGTATGACCAACACCGCCACAGTGAAAACATATAATTCGCCCATCGAGTCCACGACCACCACGTCCTACCCCTCTACCACCATGTCCTCCTGAAGGGACGTGACCTGCCAAAGCAGCAAGATCACTCATTTCCATAGAGCTAGGAGCGGAATGGGCTGAGCAAAGCACATGAGAATAAGCCTCAGTCAGGGAAGATTCACTACTCGCTAGGATCTGGGATCTAGCAAGGTCAAACTCTTATCCCCAAACCACTCAAAAAAGCCATAACCGCTAACTATTCCCGCTGTTGTCTCGGCTGATTAATATCTGAAGTCAAAGGCATCAAAACATTAAGCTCTTAATACACCGTTTTAAATGCAGCAAAATAATCATTAACAAAGATTTCGCCTTGCTCCGTTCGAAAGAAGGAAATGGATATATCATAAAGACGATTTAGATCATCTTTGCACGAATACAAGACCATAAGGTATTCCCACGGTTCTTTAACCGTATCACAGTGTGTGACCAAGACAAACACCTTAGGTTCCATAGAATTAAGTAATTGATTGTATAATCGAGCATCATCACGCAACCAAACTTTGGTACCTACAGGATAGGAGATTTACCCGTAAGATGCTCCTCTTTGTCCATGCCACAAATAGCAAATAAAGCAATTTTACGCCTGAAAGTTGGTCCCATCTAATCGTTGATCGGTAAGACGAATAGATGACGACACGATATCAGAAACAGTCGGCTTTGGTTTAGTCGGATGTTGTTCGGAGATACTCATGATGATATCACAATCAAAAAAAAATCTGCAAATAAGAAACCTAGCCAAAAAGAGAACAAAAGGGGAATTCGCACCCCTCCACACGTCAAGCACGGTCAACAGCCACCCTTCTGGCAAGCACAAACATCTTCTTCAATAAGAAGCCACATCACACCTTCAAGTTCAGAAATCCATGGAGAAAACCACCCAACTCATGATCAGATCCACGAAAGGCTCTAAAAGAGCCGATCGATGAAAGAAAAAAATAGAGATGTAGCGAGAAATTTCGCTACCTCACGATTTTGAGAGAAAGAGAGGTAGCGAGAGATCTCCCTACCTCGTGATCGGGAACAGGCGAGAGAGAAGAAAACGAGGGAAAGAGAGATAGAGAGAAGGTGGCCACCGGTGAGAAGAGTCAACGAGGGGCCGGCTGCTTGTATGGTTTTTTTTTTCGTTGGGAAGCTTTGATACCATGTTGAAGCACAAATCGTACTTCTCTCAATTAGAGAGAGTACTTATTTATAATAAAAAATTAGGGCAAACAATAAACAAGGAAGACATAAAAAAATGGGCTTATGGGCTTTAGGCCCATTAGCTATTCTAATAGTGTACATATTCATGAACTTCCAACCGCAGCTCAATATGAGTGAAGTCAAGTCATTTGGCATTGGCATTGGCATCACTCGGTGCAACTGATGCTTTGTCAAGAAAAAATGTTTATAGGCAATGAGCAAACTCACCATGAACAAATGTGCAATTGATTCTGCCTTCTTTATACATATAACACATATTTGGCAAAGTTCAGTTTCTGGAAATAAGGTGATCTGCTGTCAATATCTTGTCTAAAAAGCTATCCACAGAAAAACGCTGCCTTAGAAGATATGCCGTCTACAGATTAGTTTTCAAATCTGAAATCTCGATCCCTCTGATAGTATTGGAGCAAAGAATGATTTTACTGAAAATATCAAATCTCTTCCAAATCTACCCTTTATCAAGTCTTTTTTTTGCAAGTGCTGGCTTAAAGTGAAAGCATGAAAGTTATCGACTCCAAGAGATTGTGTAAACTCTATCTTCTAGTCCATAGTGCTATCCTGTGATTCCCATATAATCTTTAAATCTTGCCCCTCTGTCCAGCATTTTAATTGTGATTTTTGCTTATGATTTTGCCAATGGGCCACGGTTGTTTCTCCGAAATTTCGAGAGTGATTTTCATATTGCCATAATTGTTGCTAGATGAGAGAAATTGGGAAAAAATAGTAAAAGCTTGAAATTTTTAATGAAATTTTAAGGATCATTAAAAGATACATAGATAACACAAATAGCTATGACAACAAACGGCTAATGCATAATAAGAAACACACATTTAATAAACAAAAGATACGTGCTGTCAATACAAACTAATATATTAAAATATGAACTATCATCTACTTATTGTCCAAATATATCTAAATATGCTCGGATTTCTGCATCATGGCATTTGTTGCAGTCTCATGAAACATATGGATCCATTTAGTTCTTAAGCTGGGTTTTATATAGTTCATAAATGCTTCACCAGATAAGAATTTTGGATATTCTTCACAATGGCAGTTGTGTTAGGGCATATTTAGTAACAACTGCATCAATGTTTCAATACTGTTGTCATAAATTGCATGAAATGACAATCAATTATCATGACTCCGAGTATTATTAAATAAATTGTGGTTATCATGTCTTACATGAGTCCAATTTTATAAATCTAGGATTATTGTGTGCTCGCCCATAGTACCAGTATAATTTGTTTGTAATTACAGATTACAACTTATCATGTAAGTATTAACTGTGAATAAATGAATTTAGATAAGGAGATAATTTTTTGCCCAAAGCTGTTGACGAAGGCTCTTGACATGCAACCAAGAGAGACTCATCTCTACAATATGTTCCAGCTTTCATTCAGCTACTGTTTTTCTGTGGGGTTTTGTGACATGTCATCTGTTGATGAATGCCATGAATATCACAGTAACTTGAAGAACTTGTCCAACATGTACTCCGCTCCATTGCCGGATTGCAAGCACTTGATCTTCATGGCGGACTCCTTTTCCACCTTGGTGCAGAATTCCATAAACTTGGAGAGAACCTCACTTTTCTGTTTCGTGAAGTAGACCTATGTGTACCTAGAAAATTCACCAACATGTAATGGCAACCGTTGTAGTTTGGTGTTCTTGTTGGCTCCATCACATCTGAAGGGGGCAACTCGAATGGCTTGGCTCTCCGATTCGTCGATCTCTTGAATGGAAGATGGTGAGATTTGCCATATTGGACAACCTTGACAAACCACATCTTGGTCTATAAGTCCTTGGAAACTGGTACACCTTCAATTAACCTCTGGAAGGAAATTTCTTGCAACATTTGATAGCCAAAATGATCCAATCTAGCATGCCATATTGTTGCATTGTCATTCCGACCAGTCTTATCCACATAAGCTTCATTTGCTGGCATCACAAAAAGTGGCTTTCTTTCTCCTTTTGAAGAGAACATCAGCAACAATTTGCTTAACATTTGCCAATACCTTCACATATGATGGCCCGAAAAGAACCTACTTTCCAGAATTAATGATTTGGGAAACTGAAACCAGGTTTTTCTTCGAGCCCGAACATGGTAAGCGTCCTTTAGAACAACCTCTCCAGCATTTGTACCATCCATCTTTGATATTCACAGTACCCTCTTTTTCCACCAGATGAACTGATTTGTGCACTGTTACATTTGCCCGATATCCATTATGCTGATGAAACTTTGAAAGCATTGAATTATAACCTGTCAAAGGATGAGAATAACCACAAATAATGATCCACTTTTTTTGTAGTCGATGAAAGAATTTACATCAGCATGCTTTTCAACCATCGTGGAAGAAAAGCATTGCTCCCCCAATCATCTTGACGATCATCATAATTCTCTGGACCATGCTTGCATTCCCATCCATAAGCTCTCTACATGACAATTTTTTTTATATGACCAAGCTTTCAGCATCTGAAGCACTTGGTTGATTTGGTTTTAATCACTCTTAGGTCTTCTATGCACTCAAGCTTAGTGCAAAATTTTTATCTCCTATTGATGTAGCTTTTGGTGTGGTTCTTCCATTTACCTTTCAAAAGTAAAGCATCAAGAGCCTCAGTAAAGGACTTACTTAACATTTGTCTTGCCAATGCTTCTTGGTTTGAAAGCAAGTTCTCCAATTCGATAATAGATGGTTGATTTTTCCATCCTTGTAAAGAAGTAATAAATTGAATGTACTCCTTCCTCAATCCTGAACAAGATGCTGTCACAAGCAATTTCATTTACAGGTTCATCCACATCCAACTCTGAAATTTCAGCATAGATATTTTTTACCTTAAGAAAGCATTGAGAAATTGACACACTTTCTTGGGTTGACATTACGAGCTCATTTTCAAGCAACTCACAGCTTTGCTGTGTGTTTTCTGGTAAACAACCTCTCAAGTGTCTCCCAAACATCCTTTGGAGAATCGATTTCATGAATGTGATCAATGATCTCCTTACTGATTAATGCTCTCAATGCAAACAAGGGTTTCCTGCACCTGATCTTCCATTTCCACTGGGCTTCGGCATTTTGATAGCATGCCAAAAAAAGAGAAAACAAGAGAGAAAATTGCAATCTTTTCAAGAGCTCCAATAATTCAAAAAACAGAGAGATGACATACATGGTACTAACTCTACACAACTGCAAAATAAAGTTTGAAATAACTACTGAAAGAAACTCCCCACTTCCTATATGTTTTCAACTTTTACTAACAAAGTACCAGAAAACAGTTCCTAATATCTCTCACACCCTTGATAACCAACTAGAAGATAGACTGTGGGGTATGGCCAGAGTCAAACACTAATAACAACTATACAATAAGTTTAGCCTGCAATATGTGCTAAGTGCATAAGGGGCACCTAAAAGTCTCTCAGTCATCAGTCATGGCATTCCAAACCTCCCTAAAATGTGCTCCTAAACCTTAAAAACCAAATTAGCAAGGCAATAGAAGGTGGTCTATGACTCCACATTTTCATTGAACATCACGCAATGTTTAGCAGTGATCCATTTCCTGAAACTGAGATGATTCCGATTATAGTTTCATCCAAAGAGGTGGTCTACATAAAGAATGACACCTTGCAAGGCACCAGTTCTCGACATAAAGATAGCATCATTAAACTTCAGCTTTCCCTTGGTCAAGTATTGGAAGAAAGATTGAACCTAAAAGGTTTTTTCTAAGTTACCAGAGCATGGAGCAAGAGCAAAAACGGGAGCAGGAGCATAAGTGTATCAAAACTCAAAATACGCTCAGAACGAGAGCCCCTGCAAAGCTGTTGCCTATATATAGGATAATCTCCCTATGCTTAGTGCATGAAGAACCTTCTTTATTCACACATAATATCTTGATGTTATGATTGTTTGGGCTCACAAAAAACCCATCTAATTTTTTTTGCCACATCATCCTCCATACAGAAATTTGCACTTTTAAAGCAGAAACACTACCCTATATGAATGAATCTGGTAAATAAGGTTTTGTTTCTTTATATTATTTATAGCTTGAGACATTGTAAAAGCAAAATCAAGATTGTGTTATGAAGGAATGACGGGCATACATGTCCTCTTTTTGTGGCTTGGCCTATTTTCTTTACTTATAGCTAATGTTTGTGTTATATAGCATTAAAAAATAGCTTGCGAAGCGCTATTAGCTGTCCAAGGATGTATCCATATATGATGGAAACTATCCTCTGAAATGTTTTCCTTTTACAACCTAATCCTTTAATATGTCATGTTTTGGTGCATGCAGATTCTAGATGAAATGCCTGTGTTCTACAACCTTAATGCCATTGAAAAGCGTGAAGTTTTAATTGTAATTTTGCAAATTGTACGGAATCTGGATGATGCATCACTTGTCAAGGCGTGGCAGCAAAGCATTGCTCGGACCAGATTATTTTTCAAACTCCTAGAAGAGTGCCTCATTCTTTTTGAGGTTTGTGTTCATTTGAGAAATCTGATTTTTTTTCTTTTTGATTATTTAATATTTTTGTGTGGAAAAATTTCCTTACCTTAACTATTGCATATGCTAGTTGATGGTACTAAAATGATTTTTTGGATGCTCCTGAACATCACAGGGGGTGTTAAGTTATCACAACTTGATACCCTGGTACCTTTTTGATGTAGATAATATGTTGAACTTAAATGAGCATTTAAATGTTGTTTGGATGTAATTGATCCCTAGAGCATGTTCTTTAAGTGTACCACATATAGCTTTCTCACAAATGAATAGCATATATCGACCTTTTCCATTGAAACACTTTTATTTGCATGATGTGTGGAAATATGAAAGCACATGCCTACACCTTTTTTTTCTCCCGAAGTATTGCTTTATTGATATATTGGGAGATAACAGCACAGGTTTCTTTCACAAATCAATGATGAGTCATAGAGCCCACAATAAGATCATAAGCATAATATCTGCTCCTACTTCCATCAACAATGCCTTTGTTAATTACTTTACTGATCTGTTGGCAACTAGTTTAGATCAGCTTTTGGACTTCAGTGAGTTGACCTCTCTCTTAAGAAGTGGTACTCAGGCAGCCTCTATGGAGGATATGGATAAGGACTTTACTATGGAGCAGATGTATTATCATCATTTTAGTCAACAGTCAAGATGGAGATGATGCTGAGCCAACTCTAAACCCCATGTGGATATAAGTCTATTTTTGTATTTGGATGATATGTTTGGAATTGATTTTTTGTTTAATGTATTATTTTGATGATAGTTGGATTTTTATAACGACATTGAGCAGCTCAAAACACCAAGTTGTTATGAATCTCAGACATTTGACTGATGTGTTAGAATTCTATGTTTGTGTTTGATGCAATTTTTTTTATTTTATAACATTTAGATGATTGTAATGACATTTGGGCAGCTATATTTTTGTTACTCTTGACAACACATAACTTAGTTCCCTAAAGTTGTCTTAATATTGTTGTTTTTATTATAAATATAGGATTGTGTAATCTTGTATCTTTTAACATTTCCTGAAGATGAAAAAACCCCGTGTTCTCTCAATTTGTCCTTGTTTAGCGAAAATTCCACCAAGACAAATTTTTCTCAAAAACACTTACCTGTAATGACCTCTCTATTCTTCGCAAATGGATGTCATTTGAGGCAAGTAATGACTTTTCTTTTGGGCTCAATTTGATGGCATAAGCTTCGATGTGGTATAAGGAATAAATCATAAAACATTTTAATAAAATTTTCATTGGAAATATATGAGGAACTACTTTTTTGAAAGGGTGCTTGAAGTATGAACTATGAGTAGGATTGTATAAACATTGTGTATAAAACTTAAAAAAAAAATGTCTATGCACTGTAGAATAGCATATAATATATATAATCATCAGATAAAATCAACCATATCAAAAAAATACCTTATCCCAACTAGTTGGGGTCGGCAACATGAATCATGTTCTTCCCAATCTGTCAAAAACATATCTTCTGCTCGATTACGAGTACTCAAATCCTTTCTGACTGATCCATCCAGATTCTTTTGGTTCTTCCTCTTGGGGGAAAGTAAACTAGAATGCAGAAACCATCAAGTACTAGTTATTAACTTATGTTAAATACATATAGAAGCTAAAACACCCAAACTGTGAAGTAATAATAAAAAGGCAACTTCATCCCTAATTGTTATGATGGTTGTTGATATATGACAGTTGAGTATGGATTCATGCCAATTATTGGTAGAAATATAATGAAAAATAAATAAAAATAGCTATGAGGGTCTTCTCTTTTAAAAGCAAGTAACTCTTCATATCTCGAAGGACCATTTTCAAATGGAATGAGTACATACATAAATATGGAAATGGATTACTGTAGTCTTGCAACTTAGACTTGTCAATTATGTAGCCTTTTGCGATGCAACACCTTGCTACAGGGGCATAAGCATTGTTTGAGGAGGCATCAACTCTTCTTTTTAAGTAAGGTCTACTACTCAGGCTAAAATTTAAATTCCTTCCCTCAAGGCCATGCCTGTTAAAATCTATGCTTTTAGAAAACTTGTATGCAGCATTCACTTTCTTCACATTAAGGTTGCTTTGAATATTACTCATGTTATTGTCATTTGTGGTCATCTGCTTAACTGATATCTTAATGCTCATTACATCATTTACAGCATAGAAAACCAGCAGATAGCATGCTTATGGGCTGTAGTTCTCGTAGCCCCGATGGCGAAGGTCCTGTATCCCCAAAATACTCTAATATTCTATCCCCTGCAATCAACAACTATCTGTCTGAGGCATCTCGGCAAGATGTTAGAGTATGTTCAGCTTTCTCTTCTAGAATATATTCTCCTACCTCAATCTTTAACATGTTCACTTATGATCCTCTGTATCCCCAAAATACTTTAATATTCTATCCCCTGCAATCAACAACTATCTGTCTGAGGCATCTCGGCAAGATGTTAGAGTATGTTCAGCTTTCT
>JAUPMG010000013.1:80585-95787 GCA_031762675.1 Pachysandra terminalis
GATGTCCTTGATGAGTCTATTCTGTGGACGGAGAGCAAGGACACGGGTGATGGATACAGAACCATAAGGATGGTAAATAACATTCGCTTGAACTTGGATGCTTTTCATGGAGATCAAGATCATGGAGGAGTTCGTGATGGCACTATTCTTGTGCTTTGGGAGTGGATGAAAGGAGAGAACCAGCGATGGAAGATAGTTCCCTACTGTAAGTTTCACATATGCTTCATGTGCAGAGAAAAAGAACTTGAAAATCACTTTACGGTCACAATAAATTCCTTTCTCTAGGTTCTAGGGTTGAAGTCATGGTCTTCCCTGAATCTCTCTCCCATGTTAGACTCTAAATCTTTTGTTACATCATTATCTGTCTTCATCCTTAAAGTAGTTATCGTAATAAACAAAAAATTGAAATCCTCTCCCCTCCCCTCCCCTCCCCTCCCCTCCTCTCTCTCTCTCTCTCTCTCTCTCTCTCGTTTTGTTAACATGTTTTGAATACTGCATGCAGGATATACGTCTGGTGGACTACCCCATGACCAAAAAGCTTATGCCGCTTGAAGTTATAGTCCTAGTTGGGAAATGATGCTTGTTCTATTGTGTGGACTGTGGAGTGTTGACGTGTGTTTTTATTTTCAGTATGTGTGGAGATTACGATATATGTTTTGTGACTAGTGGTGGTGTTACTTCTAAGTATGTGCTATTTACAAGGTATTTTTAATATAAAACTATGCATTAAGGGATATTGTTTGGATTACAGTATGGATCGTGCAAAGCTCAATTTGGAACCCATTAGCAAAAAGAAATCCTGAAATACGACATTTCAGAAACGAAAGAAGGGATGAGATCAAGATCCTTTGTGATGTCGATGCGTACTTGATAATTTATGGGACCTAAAAAGGATAACGATTCCTTTCTTTCGTTTTTGAAATGTTGTGTTTCGGGATTTTTCTTTGTTTATGAGTTTCAAATTGAGCTTTGTACGGTCCATGTTGTAAACCAAACAATAACATTGCTGTTAATTCTACATCTCCTAGACTATTGGGTAGTGTTGTGAGCCTCTTGACCACTCTCGTCATGTTGAGAGTGGGCATGCTGATAACTCCTTATTTTCTTTTCATTTTTAAGCAGCAATCTCCGTCATGCTTTAACAAAATGGGGCCTTCTACAAAAACACTTCTGTCCCATGCACTTTTCAGTATTATAACCAAACACCTATATGGCTATGTCTCGAGTTGGAAGTCCTTTTAGGCTATGTTTGGTGTTGCTTAAAGTAAGCGCTTTTTAGTACTCTTTTCAATTGATCAAGTGTTACTAGTAAATTAAAAAAGCAGCAGAAGCCCTTGATTAAACCAGACCAAACAAGCCCTCAAGACTACTTACTTGATGGCTTCTAAGTCGTTTGCGGTTGTATTGCTTTTGACTTCTAATTTTCGTTACTTGAGATGGATTAGATTCTTGAATAAATTAGGGACATTCGGTTGGATGTTGGACACCTGTCAGACCAATTCATGTTGCACTACCAACACGCAGACGATGCGTATGTACTTAACCAATCCTTGCATAACGGAACCTTCTATCCACACTAATGTATCATCACATATCATCACACGCACACACCCAAATACACACACATACCACCAAAAATAAAATAAAAGCAACAAAACACATTATTGATGTTTGATTTATTATATATTTATTTTTGTTAATTAAAGTTTAAATAACTTATAATTGATATTAGTTGAAGATCAAGATGGAAGTTAGCTCTTTTTCAAGTCCTAAACTTCTTTGCTCCGTTCAACAACGATAATAATAATAATAATAATAATAATAATAATAAAAACAGTTTTTCTTTTGATTAAAAGAAACAAAATCAGGTCTATTTATCATAATAAGAAGCTATTTTAATTCTAAACCACACAAAATCAAAACGCATGATGAAGTGTAGAATATAAAGTAGCAAGAAAACCCCAACTAACAAGGTTAGACAGATAAATTTTTTAGACAAATTCAAGATCAGTTGATAAAAGATTTTGGTATCCCTGTGTGGCTCTTTATGATTCGACCACTTGTTTGGCTACCACTCCAAGGTACTGAACCAGCCTCTTCTAATTCTCTTTAATACTTTTGTCAAAACCTTATAAAAAAAAATACCTCATCAAATATGTAATCTAGTATATAATTGCTATTAAGTGATATTAATATTCACTTTGTTATGTAGGTAGTGTTTTCTTTTAGGGAAAATTACGGAAATCTTCTAAATTGGGCAAATTATTGCCCAAAAGTGTATTGACCCAAAAAAAATGACTGGTCTAGTATATGTATACAAAAGTATTTGCAATACGGTCTTTTGTCATATGACAGAGGACCGGTCAGGTATTGTTTCCGTATGAGCTGTTTTAAAAAATAAAAAATCCTAAACTACCCTTCCCTCCTTGTCCCTTTCTCTTTTCCAATGAATCCAACCTTACCTTCCTTTCTCTCTCCATACGAAGAAGAAAACCCCTCTCTGAAAATCCCTTCTCTCCACTCACTTTCGGCGCGGCAGCTCCCTTCCCTCCCTCTCCCTTTCTCTCTTCCAACAAATCCAACCTAACCCTTCTTTCTCTCTCCATACATAGAAGAAAACCCTTCTCTCCACTCGCTTCCAGCTCGGCAGATCTGTGCGATTTGACTCGCTTCTGGCGCGACGTTTTCTCCTCTCCATTTCGTCCAACTCATATCTCTTCCCTGTTGCTATTGTTGCCAAACCGGCCATTTTTGATCTCTTGCAAGCATCAGGGCATTGAAAAGTAAACACTATCAATCCCGTTTTTTGGTTTTGTTTTAGTATACACCAATCATTACTAATTCTTCTCTCTTTGCTCAAGAATTGATAAAATGTATGTTTCAATTTCTTTACTTCACTTCAAGCAAAACCATAGAATAGGCTGTTTGTGTCAAATCTCTTAACATACGTTTTGTAATGGGGAAACTATGATTAAGCATGGTAATCTGTATGGTTAATTCGATTGTGAGGAAACTGTAGACTGTGTTGTGTTCTGGTATTGGTTAGCTTTATAAATGTATGTTTCAATTTATATACTTAACTTGAAGCAAAACCATAGAATATACATGCTAGAAATTTATACGTCTCACTACTGACCGTTCCCAGTTCACATTAAAGCTAAAATTATGATCCCTTCATAATTCTAGTTTTGCATTGGTCTCAAGTGCAGAAATGGTGATTAACAGAAACTACAGTTGCTTTATAGAACAAACAAAAAAAGTATGATATATATTTTGTGATAAATTGATGATCAACCAAGGAAACCTTATTCAATTGGGTCCTAGGGTAAAAGTGTACTTGAAAGTTAGGCTAACCAAATATATTTTATCAGGAATTCAGAATCATTAGTTGTGATAAGAAGGGAAAGCACAAGATGAACTAACTAATACTCCCACTTTTGATCCAATTTCTTTAAACTGGTCCATATTGGAATTTCCTCCAAAAATCCTAAGAAATTTACTAGAGAAATAATTTCCCATGTATCAAATCTGAATTTGAAACCAAAGTTGTAAGTCCTCTCCTTTTGTATCTCAAATTTCTACTAGAGCATTTATATGTGCCACCATAGCGTATTCCATGAATAATTGTTGAAAGTGTATGCCCCAAAACAAAGCATCCTATAAAATGCTCACCATGTGATACCCATTTTAAGGTCTCTATATTCCTTGAAATTTAGTCTATTTATAACAATATTGTAATTATATTGCTAGCATCAACAACCATACTAGGCCCCTATAGTTTTCCCCAAGCATCATATAGGGTTGCTGATATGGCTATCAAGAGGTTATGAAGCTATTTACATGGCTTGTATTTTTTTTTTTGTTCTCAGATTTTATAAATTGTTATTATTTATCACACGTTGTTTTACCAGTTTAATTTTCTGTAGCAATGTTGTTTGTTTGTGAACTAAATATTCTTATGATTTTATCATTTTGTTCTCTATATAAGATGACGTCTTACCTTCGGTTCAGATAGGCCATTGTTACACCTTCAAAGGATACATATTTCTTAGCGTATATGGGCGGAAGACGTAAATATGTTTCGGGGTTTTGTTGATACATATGATGTTATTAGTATTTCTTTACTAATACTCACTTATTGACCTTTCAGGAGCACCATATTATTCACACCAATGATCATATAAGATCGTTGAGGGAGTGGCATCTCACATGGTAGTACATACGTTTGCTGAAGATTGCTGGATTTGGCCATCTTCAATGGAATGGCCACATCCAGGTGGACTGTGGCTTGATCATAGCTGTGATAGAGCGGTGGAGGCCAAAGACTAACACTTTCCACCTGCCGGTCGATGAGATGACGGTGACGCTGGAGGATGTTGCCTTCCTCTTAGGTCTGCGAGTGATGGACAGATCGGTGGTGGGTAGGATCGAGTCAGCCGATGACGTCTGTGAGAGATTGCTCAGCATTCAACAAGGGGAGCGTCAGTTCCATGGTTGTTATGTTTGGATAGGGTGGTTGCGAGAGCACTTTAGTGCTCTACCAGAAGAGCACACTGTTGTACATGTACAACAGTACACCCGGGCATACATATTGTGCCTTCTTGGTTTGACTATATTGTCAAAGACTTCTGGGAATATGGTTAATGCCATGTACCTTCCCCTACGAGAGGACTTAGTTGAGTGTGAGGAGTATGCCTGGGGTGCTGTTGGATTGGCCTACATGTACAGGCAATTACGTAGTTGTTGCATGAGCAATCAGAAGAACATCGGTGGTTACATAGGATTTCTTACGATACGTTTACATTCATTTGAAAGTATTGTACTTCCTTAGGTTTAGCTTTTTTCTAATCAATGTTTTGCATTTGGTTTTTGCTTAGGCATGGTTTATGAGCGCTTCAGGTGCTTTCAACCTGAGACGGTTGAGGAAGAGGAGGTGGGTTTTCCTAGGGCTCCTCAATCGAGGAGAAAGGTCCGACGGAGCAACCTTCAGACAAAAGCTTGATCTTCTTTCAGAGGACGATGTAAGATTTTTATTTTATGTTGGTTAGTTTGGTATAGATGTATCTTGCAAACTATTAGAAACACAATCATTATCATTTCGTTCTGTATGATTTAATAGGTGAAGTGGCTTCCCTACGAGTCTCATTTGACGCCACTAGTAGGGCAAGGGTGGGGCTCCTCTTCTTTCACATTCGGGAAATGCATATGCCGGATTGTATGATGAGATAGTTTGATATGGTGCAGTACGTACCTCAGAATCCTCGTACAGAGGATGTGAGAATCTGATCCAAGCTATTGGAGGACTATGCCATGACCTATAGGACTGAGGTCCAACAGTGGCTGGCAATTACGGAGGAGCTTCTTTTGGTCGATGACCCTCTTCTCTCCGAGTCAGACCATGCTGCATGCCAGTCATACGTGGAGTGGTATCGTTCTGCCACTTGCTTACCCATCCATCCACCGACCAAAAACATATCTTGTAGGCAGCCAAATGAGTATAAGCCTAAAGGTTACGGTGATGATGATGCAGAGCGATTGGTGAGTGTATTTGTTAACTTATCATTTTTTTAAAGCTATGATTAATCAATCACTATTAACGACTACTTGTATCAGCGGCATCTGATGCAGGAGTTTACTTCCAGTGCCCGACCCATCTTACATGATATCTTATCCGTGGAAGAAAATGCACATGTACGCAATCTTTTCTTTCGCATGGAGGCGGAATCCCACGTTACTAGAGAAGATGAGAGGATGGTAGATGTCAGAGGAGATGAAAGTACATTTACATTCACATAGCTACGCATTTTGTTTACCTTTTAGTGTGTCCTTTTGATGGTGATGATGATGGTTCAGAGGAGGAGGATGATGACGAGGATGTCGATGGAGATGATGATGGCGATGATGATGTTGGAGATGATGATGATGATGATGGAGATGATGATAGGCCTGAGGAGGCTGTGGCTGGTGAGGACAAGGCTGAGGATGATGTGGCTGGTGAGGAGGCTGAGGATGCTGTGGTTGGTGAGGACGAGGCTGAGGATGCTGTGGCTGGTGAGGACAAGCCTGAGGATGCTCCTAGCCATCAGACGACAGAGGTATCACATAGTGATGGTATGTTATTGAATATAATATATCAGTTTCAATTAATTTAATACGTAAAGAAATGTTTTTATACATTCCTAACTTTATTGGACTCCTTAAATACGCAAGGATTGTAGATGTTGATCTATTGGGTGATGCACCCATTGTTCCTCCTAGACGGCATGCACTCAGTGTGCGTAGGAGTGCCCGATTAGCTGAAAACCCGAGGGTATGTACTGCTCCTCCTTCGAGACAACCTAAACGACAAAGCCGTGCACATGTTGAGGAAGCACAGTCCTCTCCGGTCTAGCATCCAGGTATCATCCCAGTGGCCTCCCATTCTTCATCACAACCATTGCCACGACTTGGATATTGCTATAAAACTCTTGGTAGTGGTGATCGTCCTTGGAAGAAGTTGAAAATGATGGATGATTTATGACAAAGTGATGGTGGTAATGTAAATAGGATTTATGTGGTGGTCGTCCTTGTTAAACAAGATTTTTTGTGTTGAATGAGTGGATTATATATTGTGTTTGTACTTAATGTAAACAGGATTTATGAACCCTTGCTAAACAGGATTTTTTGTGTTGAATGAGTGAATTATATCTTGTGTTTGTACTTAATATAAACAGGATTTATGAACCCTTGTTAAACAAGATTTTTTTTGTGCTGAATGAGTGGATTAAATCTTGTGTTTGTTCTTAATGTAAACAGGATTTATGAACCCTTGTTAAACAATATAACATATTGTTGTAAATGTCCATAAATTGTTATTTTTTTCCACAACTTGTTATAATATACAACAAGTTATTTTTTTTAACCATTTCTGAAGCAATCATATTACAGCTTGTTAAAGAACCATCATGACTAGTTTTAGTCCAAAATTGATATCCCTGAGAAAGTGTTTTTAGATGTTATTAGTGTAATTATATCACTTTGTTAACAAAAAGTGAATCATCCATGTTGTTAACAAAAATACAAAGACCTGAACCATCCATGTTTTTACAATTTGGTAAAAAATATAACAACTTGTTAAAATATAAAACAAGTTGTGATTTTTTTTAACAGGTTCTAAATAAATCCTATTATGATATTACAGTTTTTTACAATCTGCTTAACCTGTTTGAATGAAATGTTCTATAAAGTTATACATACAAAAGAAGCTATTCTTTAATAAGAACTTTGTTAACCATTTAAAGTTATACACGTCCATACAAAAGAAGCTACACGTCCATATAAAGTTATGCAT
Source organism: Pachysandra terminalis (assembly GCA_031762675.1). Classification (NCBI taxonomy): domain Eukaryota; kingdom Viridiplantae; phylum Streptophyta; class Magnoliopsida; order Buxales; family Buxaceae; genus Pachysandra; species Pachysandra terminalis. The sequence goes on from JAUPMG010000013.1 coordinate 87,916, forward strand.
ACAATTTTCCATTAATCTTTCAAACTTAATTTTTCGAACTCGTCCAAAATCTTTCGTCCAAAAGAAGCTACTCTTTCAGAGGCTTCCACTTCCGTTTCAATGATACGCTTTATAATATTCGCTTTGACGGCATCGTTCTAAACAAGGCTCTTCACATTAGCCGCCGTATCAACGCAAGAGTCCTTGACGTCAATCCATGTAAAATGTTCACAACCATGATTGGTAACCTACAAAGCAAGTTCAAAATGAATGTTGATGGATAAAGAGATTCCAAAATGTAATATTATCATTTGAACCACTCACTGTTGAATTAGGACATGCGTAAAATCGACGTCCGTATGATTTCTCTTTTCTCGATGTTAGAATCTTACAAGGCCCTACTTTACACGGGCATAGTTTAAATTCATCAGTCCACATGAAGAAGCCACAGTCATTTAAACCATTTACTGCGGTCTGATTACGCTACAAATTTCAAGCAACGAGACAAATAATCAATTGTAGTAATAAGACTAATTAGCAATTGAAGTCATTTGAAGCATGCATACCCAATGAGGACACCTGTAGAACATTCGGCCTGGGTTATCCTTATTGTGCGTAGTAAGTCGAACACAACGACTTACTACGCACAAACAAACAAACATTCCATCCATACTAACAATAGAAGATGATGATGTCATAACTATGATTTTTGCAAGAATTTTAAAAAAATAATCAATACACATAGACCAGGCTAAGATATGACAATAACAAAGTCCAATAAGCAGTACAGATAGTACCGGGATAAGAAATAACAATATCAAAGTCCAATAAACAGTACACTTAGTACGGACAGAAAAATGAGAGAAATGAAAGCTAAATTGCTGCTCTGCAAGTTGATCGGTTATGCCCACTTTCACCATAACGACCACAGTGTAATGGCCTCCTTTCAATATGCTGTGACTCAATATTTTTTTACGCGGTCTTCTAGGTGGACGACGTGTGTTTGGAGGAAGAACTAGAGTGGTATTATGGACAACATCATCGTTGCTCTCATCATCAGTATCTCGTGCACCCAAATCATGCGTGTAAACCACATGCATTAGGATTGAATATATCTTTTGTTGTGCATCCTTATGGAAACAAATATCAGTGTAATGATGTACTTGATGCTCTATAAATACTATGGCCTTACATGCATGAGGCCAAGGCAAGCCAGACATGGTCCACTCCAAGCAAGTACAGTACCACTCATTTACCTTTAAATTAACACCATAGGATTTACTTCTTTGGATAACCTTGAATTCATATGGTCATATCTGTTGGATGCCAGAGTGATTGCCCTCACCAATATTGTGTTTCAAACGATCATCGATTCGAGGACCAACCAGATTGGGCCATCTTTCTGCAGCCATGTGCCTGTCAAACAGTAGGCCATTAAGCTTCACCCTTATCTTACCAATTAAACCCATTAGAGGAAGATCTCTATCTTCATCAATCCATGCGTTGTATGACTCAGCTAGGTTCGAATATAACTTATCATATCACTTTCTAGGAAATAGGGAATTAGCCCAGTGCTCAGGACCATTCTCAATCACCCATTGATATGTCTCAACATGATTATTGCACAACCAAGTCATCATTGCTTCATATTCTACCCTGCGTCTTGAATACGCAACCTTATTCAACTTTGTCAGTAGGATATCCTTCATACTCTTGGGTAGATGAAATCTCTTTAAAAAGGTCACGTAATTCTCCTTTATACGACGATAACAATGTCCATGATGTACATGCTCACCAAAAATACTTGGGACTGCACTAAGAATTGACAGATTTCGATATGAAATGATTACCAATTGCCTATCGTCGTTGAGAACATTCTTTAGAATAGATAAAAACCAGTGCCAATCTTCGAAATTTTCTCCATGGAAAACAACAAATGCTACATGGAACATTCCGTCATTGGCATCCATTGCATTTGCAGCAACAATTGTGCCTAGGTAATGGCCTTTCAAGAATGCACCATCAACAAACAAGATAGGCATACAACTTCAATATCCTTGCAATGAAGTATCGAATGCAATAAATAGCTTATTGAAAGTCCCATCATCTTTCACACTAAGTTCTGCCACAGATCCAAGGTTAGATTCCTCCAACACCTTACAATAATCTGGAAGCAATATATAAGAGTCGATGCACTTCCCATCAATAACTTCCCTCACCTTCTCTTTACCCCTCCATGCCTATGAATAGCTAATGTTTATGGTATGGTCACGTTTCAAGTCATTCATGATTTCTCTGACGGGATACTTAGCGATCTCACGAACCCTTTTCTCTATCACGTTACTTATCCATCGACTTGATGTATGAGGCTTCAACATGCTCTCATCATTGACAGTATGTGTGTGTGGACTCAAACTTGTATACACAAAAGATTCCAGTTTGACCAACTACACTTGCCAAAACCAACCATGAACAATCCGGAGCAGTACAATGTACCTTCACCCGTTGACGGTCATTCTTGATTAGTTTGTACTGAAACCTACATGCGATAGAGAACCTACGTACTGCATCTCTAAAGGCGTCAACGTTATTAAACACTTGCCTAACTCCCTCAAAAATATTATACCACTTGGAAGATCCTTCATTGGAAATACCAAGCTGAGACGATAAAGAGGGTGATGGGATGACTTGATCAAGACACCTAAGCAAAAATAAAAAAAAAGCTAGTAAATTTGTTATGAATATATCAATTACATCTAAATATAATATGTATATGTATGAATATACATATGCATTAGTGTCATTACCTATTTGAGAGTACACTGGCCGCATCACAATCCTCTTTCGTGAAGACGAACACATTAGTAGTCTCATTACTAATGTATACTAAATCAAACAACTCAGATTGCTTAATCAAATTAATGAGTCGTCTTCTGTCAAAAGGAGTGAGGTACTTTAAAATTCCTATACTCGGGTCAATTTGAACTTTATCACAAACAGCCTGGAAAAATTTCTCAAATGTTGAGGTCTCGTTAACCCGAATACCGCTAAATTGCCCTCCCTTTGTCTCAATTGTTCCATCATCATTATATGATATATCACGCCCTAGTGAACAAAAGCAAAATACCGTCTTCTGAGGAGTAACCATTGCTATAACACATTGGAAACAATCAAAATTTCAATGGATATTTCAAAAAGAAGAATATTTTGTTTAAATGAAATCATTAAAAGAAGATTTGAATGTTTAGGATATTCTTAATTTTATCGAGATTGCACCAAATAGACGTTTTAACCGACTCAGGGTAATTAATTCCCTTCACAGGCAGATCAATCTATTCGAACTTTCCAAACCAAATAAACAGGTTGGATAATCACTGTAATTAGACCTAAGGGTCTAAACACCTATACGACTAATGGAACCCTGTATTTACAAATGAAACTTTCCAAAATGAGAATAAATGCGCATTCCGGCTAGAATCATAAGCTTTTCATTCTTTATGCTTGGAATCACTTCCTAGAAATCTAATCTTACACTTTTGGAGCTCCAATTGTTGTATTTCATTTTCATTGAAAACTTTAGTAGTCCATTATTCCAAAAACAATATATGTAAATGACCATGCAAGTGTGCTTTGTTATATCAAGAGCCATCCAAGTGTTAATAGCATTCTCCTTATGTGAATTAGAAATTTCCATCTAAACAAACTTTCTCCTAAACGATGTTGAGATTGTGAAGCTGATGCTGGAAAATATTTTACTTGTAATAAGTGCTATGATGGCCATGTCTGCTTTACTTGATGATATAGATTATATGTGATTGCAGGAGGAAAGTCCTTGAAAGGAAACAACAAGCAACAATAGTCCACATTTGACAGCCTTAATTAGTGGTGTGAAACGTGTATATCCTTCACAGGAGATATATCTTTATGTACTGGAGTTGAGAAACCAGAAATGAACTTGAACATTCTCTTTTAATTATTCATCAACTAACTTATTCAAAAGCTTATAAATGTTAGTGCAGTTTCTGTTGGAACTTGGTAGGTTGCTTAATGGATTCTCGTCAACATCTGTTTAATTGGCTAGTTAATTCAATCTTTAATTTTCCTCCTTTCGTGGGATGTTTCCCACCTTCGTAAGAATGTGATGCATATTCAGTAAGATAAAGGTGATTGAAGAGAATTTTGTTCTCTCATTACATAATACACACACACACACATATATATACATTTTGCTTCAGGTGAAGTAAATAAATTGAAACATACATTTTATCAATTCTTGAACAAAAAGAGGAATTAGTAATGATTGATGTATACTAAAACAAAACAAAAAAAAGGGATTGATAGTGTTTACCTTTCAATGCCCTGATGCTTGCAAGAGATCAAAAATGGCCGGGTTTGGCAGCAACAACAACAGGGAAAGAGATGTGAGTTGGACGAAATGGAGAGGGGAAGACGCTGCGCCGAAGGCGAGTCGAATCGCATAGAGCTACGATGCCAAAAGCAAGTGGAGAGAAGGGGTTTTCAGAGAGAAAGGGGTTTTCTTCTTCGTATGGAGAGAGAAAGGAGGGTTAGGTTGGATTCATTGGAAGAGAGAAAGGGAGCGGGAGGGAAGGGTAGTTTAGGGTTTTTTTTTATTTTAAAAAACAGCTCATACGGAGACAATACCCGACCGGTCCTCTGCCATATGACAGAGGACCATATTGCAAATACTTTTATATACATATACTAGACCAGCCATTTTTTTGGGTTAATACACTTTTGGGCAATAATTTGTCCAATTTAGGAGATTTCCGTAATTTTCCCTTTCTTTTTAGATGAAATTAAGGTAGGCCCCACAAATGGATTCCATCTTGATTTCACCCTTTTTCTTTTCTTTGGATAAAGTGACCATTAAGGTGGTCCCACAAACGGATTCAATCTTGATTTCAGTTTTTTATTTTCTTTTCTTCTTTTAGGTCGATTGATTTAATCCTCTATGGGCATGAAAATATTGATTTAATCCTTATATTTTTTTTTTAAACTACACACTGCCCATATTTATAATCAAGAAGACCTCCCTCTTTCTATTCTCAAATTACACCAAGAATGGTCATGGTCCACTGAAACAACAATAAAAATCTTTTTATTCTGGTGATCAGGCGGGCTAATTAAATCCCACTAGACATGTGACGCTATCTTAAAAGCGCGTGTATACGTTTTGGGTATAGCTGTATACATTGAATCATTCAAATAAAGCTGTAACGGCTGTACAACCATCTTTCACGTGCCAACTTTCAATAACTGTTGTACGGTGATTAGACCGTTTGGTAAAAAGGTGATAGTTGAACCGGTTTAAAGATATCTGACCATCCTTATCACCAAAAAGAAAACCTTCTTGAAGAAGAAACATTTTTGAATTCCAACCCATGGGCGAATGCCACATGTCCCAAACTCAACAAACACGCACTAACATCCTTCTTGAAATATTCAAAAGGATGAGGATTTATGTTCCTAAGGCATACTGCCTTCTAAGCACTCGAAGGAAAGAAGATTTCACTATTCCTTCGAAGGACCTTATTTTACTCGAAGGACATATTTAGGGACATGCTACCCCTAATAGACTTCTCAAATAGTTAAAGTTTCAAATAAAAGCTCGAAGTCACATCTATTTATTCACTAGAACAGACTTTGAGTGAGTTTTTATTACATACCTTTACATTTTAAAGGTATTCCGCTTAAAGAAAGATCCTCGAGGGTAGACATTCCAAGGAACTTTCTGTACCTTCTAACTCAGAAGTCATTCTTGGATCATATCCATAGACTTCGAAGGACCAATTGTTTTGTCTTAAAGGGATCACGAAGCAGGTATATTTTCTCCTGCTAAAACGAATTTGAAGGCAAATTGGCCAACCACATACAGATGGTGAATTCGAAGGCCAATCACCTCCAGATGGTGAATTTGAAGGCAAACCATCTACAGATGGTGAATTCGAAGGCCAACCACATCCAGATGATGAATTCGAAGGCTAACCACCTCCAGATGGTGAATTCAAAGGCCAACCACCTCCAGATGGTGAATTCGAAGGCCAACCACCTCCAGATGGTGAATTCGAAGGAGGTATAGTCCCTTCTGCCAAAAGGGAATTCGAAGGAGGAATATTTCTTCCTCCTAAGGAGAATTTGAGGTTAATCACCCTAAGATGGTCAATTCGTCAAAGGGCCTGTCACCCTAAAAAAGACCAAGGATTTTGTCCTCCTCGAAGGACACGGACTTGGGTTTACCCCCTCGAATGCAGTCTTTTATGCATCTGAATTGCAAACTAGGACTCGAAGTCGCTCTTATTCATTCTTATGAATTGATTTCGATTTATACATTGGACATGTTTAACTTCTAGAAGGAAATCCTCAGTGGAAAGAGCTTTAGAAGTTGAAGGCACGCCATCTCCAGAAGTATTTCCTGAAGATAGGTTTCCTACGGACTTTGAGAACGTCCTCTCCCTTCACTTTAAAGGAATTCACAAAGAAACATATTTACTTCTGATTTCATTCAAGTAGAAGGCACTCAAATTGTTTACTATAGTTATGAACCTTAAATGATTTCAAGATAAACTCTTCTTTAGAGGGACTATTGATCATGAAAACGTGTTCCCTGATGAGAAACTCAACTTCGAGTTCTCCAAATGGGTAATTCGAGAATACATTGATCACCTTGTAAGTATACAATTATTCTTGATTTCCTTCGAAGGAAGATAGCCGCCAAAGGGAGTTCCTTCGAAATATACAAATTCAGAAAGGCATTTATGACATTGAAGTGTCCTCTAAAAAGTTGATTGAGACGGATTCTCAAAATGAGCGGCACGTGTTAAAACCTCAGCTACTTATAATATCTGATTTCTAACTTATCTACAGGGGGTTTTGTCTTTTCTGGAATGGCGACAAGAATGGTGACGTTGCGCTTGTGATTTGTATGAAAGTGACAAGCGTCATCCGATCCGTGTTGTTCAAGTTCCAAAGCAACCTATCACAGAGCATGTTTTTATGTTTAAAATGATTTACCTCTATTTCTCTGGAAGTAACTTAGGCGTGTTGAAGAACATGTGTTATGAAGGATATGTTTTAAGACCACGTGTCACTCAGGATGTGTTTAGTGCATGAGGGTCCCTCTCCGAACACTTTACTGAGTGATATTTGTCCTATTTGGAGTGGATAAACTCTCTACAAATAGCAAAGCGCATCCTCCATTGAAGAGCATTTGATTCTTGAATCTGAAAATCTGAAGCTTGGAGATTCTAAAACTTCTCTGAATTTAAGAAGTAGAAAACAACAGTGAGTAAAGGCACTGAAAGAGAAAGAGAATAGTCAGTTGCATCGTGTATTTCTCATGCATGTTGTGGACTTCAAGTCTTTCAAACTCTGAGGTTTTCTTGCTCTGAGATTTGCATTCTAACTGATTTTCCAATTATTACAATATTCCCCTCTTCTTGTCTCTTATCTTTGTCTTATTTACAGGTCAAAGTTGACAAGGAACGCCCTTGACAGAACGGCTGCGCGACGGTTTAGACTATCTTGAGACAGACTTCTCTACCTTTTCTCTAGAGGACTGGTTGTACTGGTTCATTTATATTAGTTGTCATTTTATTCTAATATATTTGGGCTTTTACAAACCCGTAATCACCATTTGGCGACTTCACTAGGGAGTCTGTAGTCGTTCCTTTCATCTTTTGTCTGTTTGCTGTCTTTATCCTGTCTTTTATTGATGGATCCATCCTGCTCCAACACTGTTCCTTTTGTTGAGGAAATCCCAGAGCAGAATCTTCCACAAGACCCTGTTCTTCCTCAAGACCCTGAAGAGATGGCTAGATCTCTTAGGGCAACCATTTAAGCTTTGCAAGCTCAGTTGGATGCTTTGCCTAACAA
>JAUPMG010000013.1:95887-106406 GCA_031762675.1 Pachysandra terminalis
ACCTCTAAGTTTTCTGCTGGTTATACAGGCTGCCCTTTTTAATTTAATTTAATTCTCAAGTTAGTTAATTTTTTTTTCTGAGGTCAGGGATCCCCTGGTCACTAATCCCAGTTACTTGTGAAATTAATCTAATTATTTAGATTAACTTTAGCTACTAATATTAATTAATCTAGGGTCGAAGTTCAGGTCTTTACATTGTACATTATCGAATTCTGCTTAATAAGTCTACTCCCTACTACCCTCAAGGGAATGCTCAAGTTAAAGCCACCAACAAGACCTTGATCAGAACTCTGAGCAATATGGTGTATGATCAGCCTATGAGATGGAATGAATCCCTGCTTTAGGCCTTATGGGCATACAGGGTAAGCAAGCATAGGGCTACAAATGCAACTCCATTTTCTCTAGTATTTGGAGCAGAAGCTCTTCTTCTAGTTGAACTGCAAATTGCCTCAACAAGGATCTTGCATGCAAGCAGGGTGGATTGGGATTTTAGAGATTTTGCTCTCTTATGTGCTCAAGAGTTAGATAATCTGGATGAGAAAAGGCAAAGGACTTTGGAAAGCAATTACATTATCATCAGATTATTGCTCATGCCTATAACAAGTTGGTCAGACCAAGAAGCTTCCAAGTCAGTGAACTTGTCCTACGAGCAACTTGGTACGCAAGAAGCAATGTTGTAAAGCTTAAGTTTTCTCCTAGGTGGGAAGGCCCTTTTGAAGTCATTTCAGCTCAAACCTCAGGATATTAAAAGATTATGCCTTTGGAAGAAAATGCAATTCAAGAAATTGTAAATGAGAAATGGCTAAGGAAATACTTTTATTAATGAAGAAAGTTGTTTACAAAAAATTCTTTGTCATTACATTAAAAGTATAAGTACAAAATGAGATAGAGAAATCAAGGTGCTCCAGTCAGCTGTGATTCAGTGACGCCTTCGAATGCTCCTTCTAAAAGTCCAAGTCTTGATGCTCCAGGGACAAGGATGGAGACTCTCATCAAAGTGGTCTGTGCCTCCATGAGTTTACCTTTCTCTTGAGCTACATCACGTGCTGCTTCAATATCTTTAAGAATCTAAACACGTACTTCAACATCTTTTTTCATCAAAAAGTCTAGCTCAGCAATGTTCTCATCCACTTCCCTCAAATCAGCTTCGCACTTCGAGGGAGTGCGTTTTAAATGTTCTCATCTGTGCCATCCGCTTAGGGATTCGGGTTACGGGATCTAGGGCGTGACATCTGTCTTCTTTGCAACACCATTCTTAGCCATTGTTATAGTAAAGAAGAGAGAAGGAAAGCAGAAAAGCAAGGAAGCAAGTTTCAGAAAGTAAAAAAGCAAAACAGCTTGGAAATCTCAGATTACAGAAACCTTTCTTCTTCAATGAGTTCTTGATTTATATAGAATGACGGTTTTCGTTGCAGAGATCGAAAAAGTGTTTTTGGCAGTTCGCATAATCTTAAGGAAGAAAAAATTTATCATTTAAAACGCATGATAACCTCATTTAAAACGCACTCCCTCGAAGAATGTGCATTTAAAACCCGCAATGTCTAAGGTACAATCTCATGCTTTCCTCTTTATCATAGGAAATCGGAGACCGGGGGGCTATTGGTGATTAGGCGGGCTAATTAAATCCCACTAGACACGTGGCGCTATCTTAAAAGCGCGTGTACACGTTTTGGGTATAGCGTTATACACTGAATCATTCAAATAAAGCTGTAACGACTATACAGCCGTCTTTCACGTGCCAGCTATCAACAACTGTTGTACAGTGATTAGACCATTTGGTAAAAAAGGTGATATTTGAACCGAGTTAGAGATATCTGACCGTCCTTATCACCAAAAAGGAAACCTTCTTGAAGAAGCAACCTTTTTGAATTCCAACCCATGGGCGAGTGTCATGTGTCCCAAACTCAACAAACACCCACTAACATCCTTCTTGAAATATTCAAAAGGATGAGGACTTATGTTCCTACTGCATACTGCCTTCTAAGCACTCGAAGGAAAGAAGATTTCACTATTCCTTCAAAGGACCTTATTTTACACGAAGGACATACTTAGGGACATGCTACCCCTAATAGACTTCTCAAATAGGTAAAGTTTCAAATAAAACCTCGAGGTCACACCTATTTATTCTCTAGAACAGACTTCGAGTGAGTTTTTATTACATACCTTTACATTTTAAAGGTATTCCGCTTAAAGAAGGATCCTTGAGGAAAGACATTCGAAGAAACTTTCTGTACCTTCTAACTCAGAAGTCATTCTTAGATCATATCGATAGACTTCGAAGGACCGCTTGTTTCATCTTAAAGGGATCACAAAGCAAGTATATTTTCTCCTGCTAAGGCAAATTTGAAGGCCAACCACCTCCAGATGGTGAATTTGAAGGCCAACCACCTCCATATGGTGAATTCAAAGGAGGTATGTTCCCTTCTGCCAACAGTGAATTCAATGGAGGAATATTTCTTCCTCTTAAAGGGAATTTGCGGTTAACCACCTTGAGAAGGTCAATTCGCCAAAGGGCCCGTCACCCTAAAAAAGACTAAGGATTTTGTCTTCCTTGAAGGACACGGACTTGGGTTTACCCCCTCGAATGCAGTCTTTTGTGCATCCGAATTACAAACTAGGACTCAAAGTCGCTCTTATTTTTTCTTATGAATTGACTTCGAGTTATACATTGGACATGTCTCACTTCTAGAAGCAAATCCTCAGTGGAAAGAGCTTTAGAAGTTGAAGGCACCCCATCTCTAGAAGTATTTCCTAAAGATAGGTTTCCTACGGACTTTGAGAACGTCCTCTCACTTCACTTTAAAGGAATTCACAAAGAAACATATTTACTTCTGATTTCATTCAAGTAGAAGGCACTCGAATTGGTTACTGTAGTTATGAACCTTATCGGATTTCAAGATAAACTCTTCTTTACAGGGACTATTGATCATGAAAACGTGTTCCCTGATGAGAAACTCAACTTCGAGTTCTCTAAATGGGTAATTCGATAATACATTGATCACCTTGTAAGTATACAGTTATTCTTGATTTCCTTCGAAGGAAGATAGCCGCCAAAGGGAATTCCTTCGAAATATACGAATTCAGAAAGGTATTTATGACATTGAAGTGTCCTCTAAAAAGTTGATTGAGACGGATTCTCAAAATGAGCAGCACGTGGTAAAACCTCAGCTACTTATAATATCTGCTTTCTAACTTATCTAAAGGCGGTTTTGTCTTTTCTGGAATAGCGGCAAGAATGGTGACGTTGCACTTGGGATTTGTATGAAAGTGACACGCGTCATCCAATCCGTGTTGTTCAAGTTCCAAAGCAACCTATCACAGAGCATGTTTTAATGTTTGAAATGATTTACCTCTCTTTCTCTGGAAGTAACTTAGGCTTGTTGAAGAACACGTGTCATGCAGGATATGTTTTAAGACCACGTGTCACTCAGGATGTGTTTAGTGCATGAGGGTCCCTCTTCGAACACTTAACTGAGTGACATTTGTCCTATTTGGAGTAGATAAACTCTCTACAAATAGCAAAGCGCATCCTCCATTGAAAGGCATCTGATTCTTGAATCTGAAAATATGAAGCTTAGAGAATCTAAAGCTTCTCTGAATTTAAGAAGTAGAAAACAACAGTGAGTAAAGACACTGAAAGAGAAAGAGAATAGTCAGTTGCAACGTGTATTTCTCATGCATGTTGTAGACTTCAAGTCTTTCAAACTCTGAGGTTTTCCTGCTCTGAGATTTGCATTCTAACTGATTTTCCAGTTATTACAATATTCCTCTCTTGTCTCTTATCTTTGTCTTAATTATATGTCAAAGTTGATAAGGAATGCTCTCGATAGAACGGCTGCGCGACGGTTTAGGCTGTCTTGAAACAGACTTCCCTACCTTTTCTCTGGAGATTTGGTTATACTGGTTCATTTATATTAGTTGTCATTTTATTCTAATATATTTGATTTTTTACAAATCCGTTATCACCAATCATAATTAATTAATTAGAATCGATCGGATGATTGCCGCACAAGCCATAAAATCAGAAAAAAAAAAAAAAATAAATAAAAGAAGAAGAAAACAAAGAAAAGAGAAAAAAGTGCACAAGAGACTGATTTACATGATTTGACTAATTGTCGTACGTCCTCGGACATCCTTGATAGTTTGATCTTTCACTATTGAAATTTGTACATTGTGTGGTAAGATCCATTCTCTTTATATCCTAGAGTTGGGATGAAGATGAGATGGTATAAGGATTTTTTTCCTTTTTTTTTTAGTAATAGGTCTCCGTACCTTTATTAGAAGATAATATCTATATACAATAGTACAAATAGAGATTTATTTGAATGTAGTGCCAATTCATAAGTATTTGATGCACTACATATTAAAAGTCAAGATCAAACCATATGAACCCTCATTCTGATCATAATCATCCTCAGCGTGTCTTCTTGTGCGAACTAAGAAAGTAAATCAAACACAAGACACAACGATTTACGTGTTTCAACAATAGTATCTTAATCCACTGATACACATCAGGTTTCACTATTCTCAAAAGTTTCAAAAAAGATATTCAAAGAATAACTACAAAAAGTATGATAAATATTTTATAATTAGGATTAAACAAAATAGCTCAACTGTTGAAATCGATTGCTAAATCGTCATTACTTCATGAATGCCTTAGTAACATCAGTTTCTAAATAACAACAAATACATGTATACCCAACCAAGGATAAAGCACGTGACTCTCTCATCTCATCAAAAAAGCCGTCTCATATTCTACGAGTCTAAGTAAATGAGATATAATTAATTGTGAAGTAAAAAGAAATATTAACCTAAACTATTCAATTTATAACAAACCAAACCCCACCACAAGTCGTTTTTAAAGCTTGTTACAATCAGTCACAAGATTGAGAAAGAGGTTAACAATTACTAAAAAAATTAGAAGAAGAATAGGTAGATTAAGAAAGGGCTTACCCTTCCTCATGGCTCCACCACCCCATGTAGACCTATGCAGTGCCAGCAATTAGCTGCCATTTTTTCTCAATGACACGTAGCCTAGCCATTACAAACGAGGAACCACCGCATATTAAAAAAAAAAAAAAAGATAAATCCTGTTTGTATTGGGGAAGCAAATCACCTATGATATATTTTTTTTTTTTTTTGCTATCTTGGAAAGAAAAAAAGATAAACAGAGAAAAAGAAATCAAACATAGGAGACAGCAATTTATATGATTTGACAATAATATCTACATCTATCGATACACAGTAGGTTTTATTATTCTCAAAAGTTTCAAAGACAGTAATACAATTAGATCAATCATAAAAAGTATGTTAAATAATCTGTAATTAGAGTTAAACAAAACAGCAGTTCGATTCGATGGCTGGATTATCAATATTTTTCGAATGCTTCAGTAGCATTAGTCTCCAACATTTTTATTTCACATAATAAAGAACTTTTATTTACAATCATGGGTTTTTCTTTTTAATAAAATCTCGACCGTTTAATTCCAACTCGCTATTAGGTGTAGGCATTTTTTCTTTGTGTTAATATGCCGAATTTTTCATATATATATCCGACTCCACTCACCGTATCAGGGAGAACCATCACATGTAGTAGCGAGTCGATAATTCGAGTTTAAAGACAATGCGATCAGCTGATGATGGAGTGCCGAGACGACAAGTGGTGGCAGAATGAGATGTAAGCATCTAAGATGTACTCCCGTAGTGTCGTCAGCATTCGTCAGCGTTAGCAGGGTAGGTTCCCGGGAGTCGGTCCCTAAAAGTCAACACAATGGATTCGCAGCAAAACTACGTTTGTCAAATCTTCCAATCCGCGCTATGTGGGTCCCACACGCTATCCATCCCGTGTTTTGCGAAACAGTAAACAAGGGATCGGAAAACAAGACCTTATGAGTTGGCGAGCTCAATGCTGACCACGTAGCAGAAGCACAGCCGCTAGATGTAGCAATTTCCGGCGCAATCCACAAGTATACAAATGTAGAAGGTGGGCACCGCCACGTGAATATGTTATTTCAGAATATTTTTTTACACATTTAGGAGAATTTTTCTGAAACTAGCTGGCGCGCGTCTCGTCTTTTTTTTTGGCCTGACCCGCCGCATTTTCTATGGCTCGGCGGCAGATTCCGCGTCGTATCGTAGCTGGATGGCTGTAGCTACTAATGCTGTAGCGTATATGAATACATGTCATCTTTTCACATACATTTAGAACTATTTAAGTCTGGATGAATGGTGTGTCCACGTTACCATATGAAGATATGATGTATGCATTATATGCGAGCACACGTTTGTAACATCAGCTGCAACTATTTCGCTCCATAGGATATCACTCACTCTGGGTGTATTCTGTGAGTCATCGTTGAGCTTCAAAGCGAGTTAGCCGAAGCTTTGAGCCAAGCCAATTCTGGTTAACAAAGAACAACTCATCAAGAGGGCAGTTCGCTGAAGGTGGAGAAAGCGAACTTTTCCATAAAGTTGAATTGAGACTTTTATTAATCTTCACCAAACAAAAGAAGAAGAAGATGAAAAAAAAGCCGGAAAAAAAAATGCTTTGAGACTTTTTGTTTTTATTAAGATAACGGGAATGTAGATTGAAGCTGAAAATGAAATTCTAAGTTTTGAGCGGCAGCTCATAGAAAGTTGAGAAACGGTGCGAGAAACGTGGGTCCTTCCTTACATCGAAGCTACCTTTCTCCCTCTTTGTTACAAACTGAATTCAAATCGGTTGATGTTGCTAATAAGGAACCACAATAGACAAAAATAAATAAATAAATAAAGTACAGATACAGAGCGAGAATGACTAAGACAAGATGAAATAAATAATAAAGAAAACAAAAAACTTGAGGCTTCTTTGTGAAGTGCCTTGGGAAGCACGTATCTTAAGACTCTTCGCAATTCTTCTATTTAAGTCCCCATCCTTGCCTGTGCTCTTCTTCCCCAACTGCTCATTTTTTTTTCTTTCCCCATCTATATTGGTTTATAGCGTTCTCTGTGTAAGTTTGTAACTTCATCAAGTACTGTAACGATCGATGGAAGAAGTTTCAATGGATATGCCTCCTGGTTTTAGATTCCATCCAACAGATGAAGAGATCATAAGCCATTATCTTTCTGAGAAGGTTATGAACAGCAGCTTCATCTCAAGAGCTATTGGAGAAGTAGATTTGAATAAGTGCGAGCCCTGGGATCTGCCAAGTAAGCTCTTCTTCCATTTCCCTTTCTTTTTTTTTTATTTGACTGGGATTCTGGGTCTCATATATATATTCATCTATGAATTTTGCAGAGAAAGCAAAAATGGGAGAGAAAGAATGGTACTTCTTTTGCCAGAGAGACAGGAAATACCCAACAGGGATGAGAACAAATAGAGCAACAGAAGCTGGGTATTGGAAAGCTACAGGAAAGGATAAAGAGATTTACAAGGGAAAAGGGTTTCTTGTTGGTATGAAGAAAACCCTAGTTTTCTATAGAGGGAGAGCTCCAAAGGGAGAGAAAACCAACTGGATCATGCACGAATACAGACTAGATGGCAAATTCTCTTACCACAACATCCCCAGAAGTGCAAAGGTAGATTAATTTCCTTCATATGTATATCCTTTTCTGTTTGAAAAAGGTTCTCAATTCCCCTTTTGTAGAAAAAACAATCTGAACAAACTTTTTTTTTTTTTTTTTTATCTCTATATATGATTGCAGGATGAATGGGTGGTTTGTAGGGTATTTCATAAGAAAACGGGAATCAAGAAAACTCCCACCACTACAGATCACCTACTGAGGATGAATTCTTTTGAGGATGATATGTTGGATTCTTCCTTATTATTGCCACCCCTATTGGATCCTCCTTACTTCAACATGAACAGACCTACTAGTTCATGTTTCATGGATTTAGAAGATGATTTCAAGGGGATCACAACTGCACCACAAGCAATGGGAACAACATCAAACTCCTATTTCTCCACAGGCATGGTGCAGCAGCAGCAGCTTGATCACAAGAACTTCCTTGTTCCCAACAATTATCCCAACTACTCCGTGTTCTACCCTCAAACTCCTCTCTCAGATCCTCTCTTTCCCTATCATGGCACTTCACAATCAGCTTACTTACACCAAGAGATGAATAATAATTCTTTTCCCAGCTTCCCCAGCTCATCTGGCCTAAAGACACAGTGTAAAATTGAACAGTTCTCATCAAATCACTCAATAATCAGTCTCTCACAAGATACGGGGTTAAGCACTGAAGTGAACACAGAGATATCATCGGTGATGTCCAAGCATGACATGGAAAGTAACAAGTCTAATTATGAAGATCTTGAGGGTCATTGTTCAACTGAAAAAGTGGTAGACTTGGAATGTTTATGGAACTACTGAAGAGCAGCAGATATATTCAGTTCAGCATTCTGGATTCCAAGAGGTTTATTTCTCTTCTAGGAAATTTATATCATGGTGTGACAAGAACCTTAGGATTTGGAAGTACTGTACAGATTACATTTTCATCAGCTATAGGGAAGAAAGAAGATCATATGAATATAACCCCCATGTACATTTATTCTTTGGTTGGACTTGGTGCATGAATGTATTAATTCTTTGTTTTTTTTTCGTTCTTTCAATCTTGCTGCAGGTTTTATGAATTTGTATATCATTACTTCTTCCAACAAATTAATGATTCCCAGCTGAGATATTTTTTTTTATTTTATTAACATTTGGTGGTGGAGATGGATTATTTCAGATTCTCTTGGTTTAACAGTTGTCCTTGTTCATGGAATTCCAATCTCATAACTTTTTTTTAGGTAAACAACTCCAATCTCATAACTTAAAGAGTAGGAAAGAATATTCTCTGCTTAAAGTTCTGCTGAACAGTTCACATTTTCCATACAAAAGTGAACATTGTTCATGTACTCTACTCAATAAGAATATATATATATATATATATATATATATATATATATATAGAGAGAGAGAGAGAGAGAGAGAGAGAGAGAGAGAGAGAGAGAGAGAGATGGGTTGTCATTCAACATCTATAGCACAGAAGATCCCGGTCCCCAGATCATTGAGTAAACCTGTCATTAAACCGGTTCACGAATGTCATTAAACGTTCTGCTTATATATATGCATGGATGCATTTCCAAAGTTCAATTTTTTGATTAGTAATTAAGAACAGAAATTTTTAGAAATTGAACTTAGTCTTCCTTCCTACATCTACATGTAAGTATTAAACCTTCCAGTGGAAACTGCTTTTAAATATATGAGCTGTTTAGAAACATCTTTATTTTGTGTTTTAATTTAGTTTGGTCTCTTCAAGGGGAATTCTTCTCTCTTTCTAACAAAACAGTTGGAGCTCCAATTCGACTAATTCCCAATGAATAAGTCTTAGTGCATCTATCCATTAACTAAAGCACCAAAAACAAAGAAAGCAAAGAGGAAGGAGAGGAGGAGGAGAAGATGAGTCAGTTAAAGCTGAAGCACGCCATAATAGTTGGGTGGCAGATATCGGTTATTGCAAGAGAAGAAAGGTTCATGTGATTTGCTTCGGCCATTAACTTACTTTCTGGTTTCCATTCAAAGCAAAGCGTCCGTTCGTTTCAGACTTTGCAGGGAAGATAACCTTTCCTTTTTTATCTTTATTTTATTGGGTTTCTTAGCATCGATGCCCCTACTATATCGTGTATTTGCATCATACCCCATAAATTTTGTATTTATATCTTTCGCGTTTATTTCTCATAATCTTTGCATTCGTATCTAACATTAAAATCTGCAAAGTTACTTCTTTTTATTGAATCATTATAATAATCATTTTTTAATATAGAAGTGGCAGATAGTGCCATACTGCACGTGAGAGAGTTTATTCTAAAAACAGTTAATGGAACGTGGAGCCGGATTCTCTGTTAACAAACCCCTGATAACCTTCCTGTTAACTTAACCAAATGGAGACACATGTCTCGTGGACTCCACAATTGAAAAGGGGCTAGCATTGAAAAAATTGGACGTTAGACCCTTTAACATTTAAAAAATTTAGACTCCTGCCAAATGAACACTCTCCCACTTACCAAAAGAAAACAAAAACCTCTTTCGTTTCCAAAGAGCAAAGAGAGAGAGAGAGAGAGAGAGAGAGAGAGAGAGGTGAAGACTCCATTAACGTACGGAAGAGCTTCGTTTACAGGTATTTTAATTTTCTTTCATTTTATGTTTTAACAAAATACCAAATCCTGATAAGATTAATGTTCTGTTTCTTTTAGATGATACAAGATTTGTTGGTTACATATTTTTTTTGTCTTGAATCTAGGTCAAATCAAAAGAACAACTGATATTGAAGAGTTCGGTCATAGGTATGATACAAGATTTTCTTTTATGCTTCAGATTCCCTGTTGAGATTAAAGTTCTGTTTCCTTTAGATGATTCAAGGCATTTGCTGGTTTACATATTCTTTTTTGTCGTGAAGTAATCCAATTGAACCTTATCTGTTTGTTAGTACTGGTGATGCACAAACCGGTAAATAATCAAAAATATCAATTTACTTTGAGGTTTGAGCAATCGAAGA
>JAUPMG010000013.1:121142-150405 GCA_031762675.1 Pachysandra terminalis
ATGAGCACTTCTAATTTACTTTTACTTTCATCTAATCAAAGACTTAACAACATGATGACTTCAAGTGTTTGATTGAAAGGAAAATGGAAGGTCACAAGCAAATAAAAATACAATGGCAAATTCCAAAACTACGAAGCTATAAACAATAGATAGGAACAAAGATTGGAGTCATAATTAGATAGATAGATGAAACTGTACAACACAAGTATGGAGGTTTACAAATTTAAGATAGAAAGAACAGCAAAAACAAGAGGGAGATATGGATTAGCTTAAGAAGCTAGTTAATTCTCCATGGAAAACCGTACACCATCATTTATAAAAGAAAGAAAGCGAGATAATCTTGAATAACTGAGAGGCAGAAACCTAATGAGTTCTCCTGACACAGATTAGAGCCACATTGACTTTGATTTTGGATCCCGTAATCCATTTTGGCCAATGATTTCCAAAATCGTGGCTGTCAAGTGCATAGCTGTCAAGGAGCCAAACTAGATGGGCTCAAGCTCGGGATCAGCTCACATTAACCAAGCTTGGCATCAATAACTAGGCTCGCAACCCAAGTCTGACTTGAAAAAAAAGCTCATTTTCTTAACGAGTCTGAGCCGATCTTAAGTGGGTTTGGCTACGTCAAAGCTCGGTTTACTTTATTATAAAATATATTTATAATTTTAGATTATTCATAGAAGTACAATAATATTAAGCTATAAGAACAAAATATTATAATTCATTGTTCTTTAGTTCTTGTTTAACATCATTTCCGTCAAATTCATGAACTATACAGATTTGTAACTAATAGGTTTTGGGCTCATGTGGCCCACTAAAATTATTGACTAGGGCTGAATGTACGAGCCGGTCCTAAGCCCAAAAGAGCCTGACCTTACTCAAAGTTTAAAAGACCGAGCCAAGCTGAGCAAAGCTCAGCTCAACTCGTCTGCAGCCCCAATTAAGTGATTTTGGATCCACTCAATCTATATTCCACTTGATTTTGGCTTCATAAATGTTCAAATGAAGTTGGAAGAAAGTACAAATATGTCGCAGTATTTTGAAAACGAAAATGACAAGTTTTCCTTTCAAAACAGAAGAGATTTTTCTCCTTACAAGAACACCACAACTTAAGTGACAGTATTTACAAGTTTTCCACTACATTTTAAAAACTGTTCATTCATAATCATATACAACTCTCCAGCAGTTTCTCATTTTAAACAGTTTCTTGATTTTACACCGGATGATTGTTTAAAGTAAGTGTTAGATAGACATTTAGAGAAAACAACTTCCCAAAAATGTTATCATACTACAAACTAAGAATGAATAGAGTTTGCCACCACTTTCTAACAAAAATAGGTTGAACAATAGTAATAACGGGGGATGGTAGAACATAGTTAAACAGAAAGATTCATAGCCATTTACTCTTAACAGTTACGACTTGAAGGTGAGTGGTGAAGAATAAAAGATCTGATCAAAGGCAATTAGGCAAAAGTTGCTAATAAACTAATAAAAGGATTAAGAAAAGTGGAAAAAAAAAAGGAGTAAATTAAGGTCAAACAGGCAAAGTGAGGAGGTCCAATTTAATTATATGGAAGAGAATTAATAAAACCATGTAAGTTGAAAGTTGGTAAGCTGGGTTGAAATCGAAGGGACGCCTAGTTTTGTTTTTTGCAGAAAACTTAAATTGTTGAAGGTAGAGTTGAATTAGTAGAATAAGGAGAAACTGGGTAGGTTGGAGAATAGATTGGGGAAGTTGCTTGAACATATACGTCGCTTGGATGGTTTAGACGAAAAGGGGGAGTTGAACAGAGTGGAGAGTATGGAGAGAGAGAATCTTAAGAAGGAGTTTGAAAGGGTGGCTAAAATGTAGGAAATAAACTGGAGGCAGAAATCAAGGGCATTATGGTTAAGAGAAGGTGACAAAAATACTAAGTTGTTCCGCAAGATGGACAATGTGAGGAATAGGGTCAATACTATTAAGAAGTTGGTGGTTGATGGGAAGGAATGGAGAGAAGAGGAGGGGATCAAGAAAGCTGTAGAAGTCTATTATAAGAAGTTATTTGAAGGGGAAGTAGGGCATAGACCCAAATTGGATGGGTTGACAGTGTACAGCTTATCTACCGGGGAGGCAGAGGATCTAGAGAAAGCTTTTTTAGAAGAGGAAGTGTGAGTGCAGTTAAGGAGTTGAAGGGCGACGAAAATCCCAACCCGGATTGCTTCTCATTAGCTTTTTATAAGAGTTGTTGGGAGATGGTTAAGGGGGGACGTGATGCGAGTTTTTTCAGAACTTTTTGCCGATGGCAGAGTGGTTAAGAGTATGAATACTACTTTCTTAGCTCCCATTCCCAAGAAGGAGGGTTCTTCGGATATCAAAGATTTCCGTCCGATTTCTTGGAGAAGGCGTACGATCACGTGAACTGGAATTTTTTGCTGTATATTTTGGGAAGAATGGGCCTTGGAGCTAGGTGGATTTCTTGGATTAGGTTCTGCATATCTACTCCTGCTTTTTCAATTTTGATTAGTGGAGCTTCGGTGGGCTTTTTTAATGGTTCCAGAGGGATTAGACAAGGCGATCCTCTCTCCCCCTTCTTGTTTCTTTTGGTGGTGGAGTGTCTTGGAAGAATGATTGGTCGGACGGAAGAGATTAGCCTCATCAGTGGGGTTCGGGTTTCAGATTCTGCTCCAAGTATAACTCATTTACAGTTTGCCGATGATACTTTGATTCTTTGCAGGGCCAGTCATATGGATCTGAGGTCTTTGAGATGTGTTTTTTTGTGTTTTGAAGCAGTTTCAGGCCTACCCATAAATTTAGACAAGTCTGAACTGATCGGTGTTGGGGTGGTAGATAATCTGGTTCAGTTAGCTGGTTGGATGGGTTATAAGGTGGGTTCTCTGCCTTCTTCATATTTGGGTTTTCCTTTGGGAACATCTTACAAACTTATTGGGGTTTGGAATAAAGTGGTGGAGAGATCGGAGAGGAAGTTGGTGGCGTGGAAGACTAGATACTTGTCGAAAGGAGAGAGGATGATTTTGATTAAGAGATCTCTTTCTAATCTTCCTACTTTTATATGTCAATGATGAAAATTCCAACTTCAGTGGCGAAAAGGCTTGAGAAGATTCAAAGAGATTTCCTATGGAGAGGAAATGAGGATGGTCAAAAGTATCATCTAATTAATTGGTCGCAAGTTTGCTCGGGAAAGGCAGAAGGGGGTTTGGGTTTGAGGAGTCTTACTAGATTCAATGGTGCTCTTTTGGCTAAATGGTTATGACGGTTCGGGTCGGAGGTCGGGAATCTTTGGAGGATGGTGATTACTAGTAAATACGATTCGGAAGAAGGGGGATGGAGTACTAGAGCTTGTAGAAGTTCTCATGGGACTAGTTTTTGGAAAGCTATTTGCAGCAATATGGTCATGTTCAATAGAGGAGTTAGATTTAAGGTGGGAGTAGAAAACAGGATTGAATTTTGGAATGATATTTGGTGCGGGGAGATTTCACTTAAAAACAGATTTCCAGGAGTGGTGGCATTCGCTTCTAATGCCAATGCATGGGTGAAGGATGATTATTTGGGCTTTGAAGAAGTGGGGTGGAGATGGGATCTGAATTTCAGGAGGAATGTTTCAGATTGGGAGGAGGAAGAAGTGGTTGGATTATTGGGGCAGAAAAATAGTCATTATTAGAGGTGAAGGAGATACGAGAACCTGGTTATGGTTTGAAAATGGTTTTTTCTCGGTGCGTTCTATATATAACTCTCTATCGAAGGGTGTGGTGTGAGAAGGCCAGTGGAAGTTGATTTGGTGTGCTGGATTACCCTCAAAGGTTTCTTTTTTTATGTGGATTGCAATGGAAAATAAATTTCTCACTTTAGACAATTTAAAATGTAGAGGTTGCTATTTGGCATCTAGATGTTGTTTGTGTAAGAAAGAGGAGTCTTCTTCTCATATATTTCTCCATTGTGATTTTGCACGGTGTTTGTGGGATGCTTTTTTTCAAAGATTCAGACTGGTTTGGGTTATGCAGAAAGATTTGAAAGGGGCTCTCGTGAGTTGGAGATGGAAAAGGAAGAAGGTGGGAAGGAGGAGGAGCATTATTCTTTGGAATGCTTGCCCCGCAGCTATTCTTTGGTCAATTTGGAGCAAGAGGAACAGCGGGATTTTTTATGGCAAGGAGGTGCCGGTTCAGAGGGTGGCTGATAAGGCCTTATCCCTCATCTTTTTTTGGCCCTCAACTCACAAAGAATTTCAGGAGATATTGTTTGAAGAATTTGACAGCAAGTGGGGTCTTTTTGGGGATTAATGTGGTTTACTTTCATAGGGGTATACTTTATACTCCGAAACGTATATTTGTACAGGTTATCCATTACTATAATTAATATATGATACACTTTTACGGATCAAAAATAAAAAATAAAAATTGTGACTTCATGATCTGCAGAATTTGAAGCATTAGGTTATTAACTCACAATAAAAGATAATAAGAAATATTTTTTTTTTATCGGTAAAAAAGATAATAAGAAATATTGGTCTATTACCAATTCTTTTTTCGATGATTCATCCTTCAGAAGACGAGGATCATCCAAGAGATCGTGACTGCTTTTAATCTTTACTTTTACAGCTGCCAATTCTTTTTCTTCTTCTTTGGCTTCCTCTCCAAACGAAAGCAAGTTCAGTTTTCTGCATTTTGCAATATCACAGTTATATGCATTATCGAGATAATACTAGAGAAAAATATTGTTTCTACTGCCTTCAAAGAAATGTTTTACATCCATGAATAATGGCAAAACTCACTTTATAGCCTTCTTTTTCTGATCCTTGCTCTCAATGCCAATTATGGAATGGGACAACTTTCCAGAAGATCGCCTTGGAATAATATCATCAAAAGGGTTCCACAATACCTGAAGCATAGACACAAAGATCAATACAATAACACTGGGGGATGACCCAAAAAAAAACTATTCTCAGTGTGACTTTAGAAATTGTGTTGTTTTTCTATGATATGCTTTCATAATCCAAAAAAAAAAAAAAGAAAAAGAAAATGCCCATCAAGTGTCAGAATGCAAAACCATGGGATTTCATACTCGACGATCAGACCAAGATATAGAAGTTGTACTATAAGAAGTAATGTACCTCAACTGATATTATCTTTGGAGGTGGTTCAATTGGCCGATCATTCTTATCAGTCTCTACTTCACCGAACCTCAAAAGATTAAACAATGACTCCCCAGTAACCTGTAAATAAATGAACAGATTTCAGCATTAACTCAGGCATCGTTGGAAAAGGAACTGCAAAACAAATCATTATTACCTTTCCAAAAATAGTATTCTTTTTGTTAAGCCAATCACATCGGTCCAAAGATATAAAGAACTGACTTCCATTCGTGTGTGATGAACCAGCATTTGCACATGCAACTAAGCCCCTGTGGCTGAATCTTAGCCGTGAATGGAACTCGTCAGCAAACATACCCCCATAAATGCTTTCACCACCTGTAATTATCAATAGATACCGATATTGATACAGAGCCTTAATGAAGAGGTATCACTAATAAATCCAAAGACAACATTTGAGGTTCTCAGGGTTGTGTGAACTCGTACTAATTTCCTTTCCTGGTAGTTACCACAAGTGAGGTTCCTTAATTATAATTCGAACAGAAAAATCATTCCTTTTTCGTAGTGTTACAGTTTCCAACAAAACCCACTACAACTAGTAATTAAACAATTCTTAGTTAAAGACTTATAGTCGAAACCAAAATTAAAAGAAAACAACAGGTTTTCTTGAGCAATTGAAACCACCAATAAAACAAAGGCTGAACACATTCTCGGTATACAAACATTGCCAGACGATAAGTACGTCCCAGTTCATACAACCGATAAGCATTATTTTTATTTTTGAAGTATAAATTATAATGACGATATATATTATAAAATGAGGGAATATACAAGATGCAGCATACAAAGGAGGTTGACTACACAAGTGTGGAAAAAGAAAAAAGAAAACATAAAATATTAAAAAATTAATTAATAGAAAACCAGGGAATCTAATAAAACCTCCCAACAAGCCAGACCAGAACTAGAAGCATGTCTCCCCCTATAGCATCTTCTCATAATGAATCCCCCATAAATAACGACTCTCCTCACCCCTCCCCTAGCCAGTTCATTTACCTCCGCATTTGCTGAGCTTGACACAAGGTTGAATGAGATGTTCAATCCATGTGACAAAGCATGAACCATATGCACCAGATGTACCAGCCTTCACAAACAGCCTCCAAAATCCATCATCTGAGAGTAGACGTGTCACCTTTCACCTCCAGCCTAAAATAATCAAGAGACCTAATGTCCCTCGGACCTGTCAACAAGGCATAAACCTGCCAATCTGACTCCATTCCCCTCGTGGCCTCGCCTAAAGGCCTAGAGAAAGAATGCAATATACGGCTATCATGGTCTCTAAATAACCCTCCAATGCCTGAGAGACCCAGGTTCCCTAATGAGCACCATCGAAAATGAGCTTTACAAATCCCTGTCTTGGAGGTTGTCATCTTAATGTGTTGTCTAGAATCACAGATAGGTGTACAGTGTACCATCGTAGTCCACTCGCAAACATACTGTTTAAACTCAGTATCGGATCGGGGGATTGCCCCAGTCCGATACCGAGTTGGATCGGTGATCCAACTCTTGATCAGCCGATCAAAAACATTGCCCAAATAGTGTACCATTGTAGTCCACTCGCAAACATATTGTCCCAGTCCGATACCAAGTTGGATCGGCAATCCAACTCTTGATCGGCCGATCAAAAACATTGCCCAAATTTTAAAAAAAAAAAAAATAATAATAATAATAATAATAATAATCAGAAACTTTTTTAGGGGTGCTGAACAATCCATATTGGATCATCTGATCTAACTCGTCTGAATCTGAGTCCAATCGTCTGGATCGGACAATTTAGGGATCTACTTGGGATCGTGGCTTGTCCCGAGCCGATTCGATTCAGGATCGACCAATACTTTTACACTATGCTCGCAAATGACATCCCCCTCTTATGTGCCATGAACTCCAGATAAGTACACACCCAAATGACCACCATTACAACAATAGAGTCAATAAGTTGCTGAGTTCTCTCATCCTAAAAGATGTTCCTATTCATCTCGCCCCAAAAATCCAGACATCATTGTGATACATAACAAAAACCCAGATATCAATGCCAACAATAAAGAAAGCTTCTTGGCTTATCATCTCAATAACCAGTTATTAAAAAAAAAATCAATAACACATCCTGCAACAAAAATAATTACATAAGAGTTCCAGTGAAATGCTAAGAATAATGGTACTCTCCGACACCCACACAAACTAGTTAGCAAACTAATTGATTTCTTTTATGCTTTGCAATATGTTTTATTTCTTATATAAAATCCAAGGAAAACAAAAAGGAATTAAAAAGAAGCCACTACCATCAAACCGATTCAGTAAAAAAATAATTCCAAGCTGACCGTCACTCATCCAGGGTTTTAAACTTCAATATCACCAGACATTTTGTCATAATTTTTCTGGTCAAATTCCGGTGATATTTTGCCAGGTTGGAGAAATATTTCGCTACATTTCACCGAAATTTTGACAAAATGGGTGAAAAGAGAGAATTCAGCCCCCTACATTTCGTTTCGCTGAGGGCCTTTTCGGCCAAAATTTGCCACCATGCCGGAAAAATTTAAAACCTTGCACCCATCACAGAACTTGTAAAAAGCACAGAAATGACTCAATATTAAATGAAACGAAGCAAACCCTAATAAACAGTAATGAATTTTCTTCACATGTATATTCAAACAAAAAAGGATTAAAAACAATAACTTGGAAAGAACTGGTTCCAAGGAATATGATATTCAAAACATATATCAAATTTCCTCAGTAATTAGCAAGCAAAAACTCACCAGTGCCGGTTCCAGTGGGATCTCCACCTTGAATAAGAAAAGACTTGATGATGCGATGGAAGATGGTATTGTCGTAATAACCCTCGAGGCAAAGCTGGACAAAATTCCTTACAGCTTTCGGAGCTTCTTTAGGCCAAAGCTCGATGTCCAAAGGTCCGTAGCTCGTCTTCACTATCACCTTCCCCTTCGTGGGAGGTTCTGAAACGTAAATTGAAGACATCGATTTGGTCGGTTACACTCAACTGTGCAGATCGTCTTCCTCTTTCTTCACCCAGTTGTTTGTGTTTATGTCTCAGCGAAACCCAACCACGACTTCCATGAGAAAATCAAAAACCAAAAACTTAAATTGTTTCTGAGCTTTTTGAAACAAGAGCAGAGAAAACAAGGCCCCGTTGTCTTGGCTTCCTAAGGACAAGGAAACCCCCCTAGACCTAAAAGGACTTCCTGAGTGTTTGGTGATACTTCCGTAAGTTGCTTTGGATATAAGCCTCTCTCCAAGAAGTCTATTCGGTTGAAGTAGGCATGGGCCTGCTTTTAAAAACTCGGGAAGCAATTATGTAAAACTTTGATAAAATTACCCTTTCAATTATACATTCTTTAAACAGAAAAAAATATTCATCAAGCCTAAAAGTATGTACATTAACAATAGGGACATTTTTATAGGGTCAAAACCAAACTCGATTAAGAAGCGGATCTATAATCCCAAAGCCAGAATCCTACTAAACTGGTTTGTCTCTATAAAACTTGTTGGGGATACTCATTGACATCTATATTTTCATGGGACTAAACGTAAATATGCATTTTTTTTTTAAGTATATAGGTTGCAGCATTGCACCTTATGAGCAAAGTTTGTGATTTAAGTAAATGACATTTTATCCTTGTCAAAAACTTATAGTCTGTGTTTGACACAACTCACTTAAATGTTTATTTGAGTTTATAGCTTATTAAAGCACTTTTTTTTAGTTAAAAATGTGTCTGGTAACAATGAACAGGTAAGTTCTTAATTCTTATCCACAACTGGAAGAGAAAGCTAACCCACAAGGAAAAGTTGTTCTCAACAATTTCTCTTCACCACTTATACAAAAAGTGGATTCTAAATTTTAAAAATGATACTTCTAATATTTGAACACAATACTAAATCTTTTTTAAATGATATTTTTGTCCTTAAATTTTAAGATAATTTGTATGAGATCGTCTTGTTCTTTAAAGTTATTAAACAACTTGTTGATGCTTTGAATCACTTACCCATTGAGTACTTATCCAAAAGCACAAGCCGATCCAAACGCAGCCTTAGTATTCTTCTTCTTCTTTCTTCATCTCACAAGGTGTTTGCCGATTTGGGACGGAATTTGGTTTCGTCTTCTTGTTCATCTACTCCTGTTTACCAAGTTCGTGTTGATTTGGGATATTTGAATCTTGTTTATGTAGTTAATTATTTCCATCCATCAACTCCTCTGATGAATCCGCGTTCCATTATTGCATGTTCTAATCGATTTGGTTACTAAGACTTGGCCTAGTCTCTGTCTTCTCCAGTTCCTCTGGTGTTTCTGTCAGTAACAATGGCTGGTGCCCCTCATCCTCATTCGCTACAGTACATGAATCCTCAGATACAACGCTCCGAGGAAGCGAGTCCGAAACCGTTAGAATCAGAATCTGGGGCAACCCTTCTGGTTCGGCATCTCCCCGACGCCATTCCTCACGACACTCTTTCTCGTCTCTTCTCTCATTACGGTGCTTCCTCCGCTCGTCCTTGCGCCGCTGGAAGGTACCAACACTGGAAAACCCTTCACACTCTTTCTTCATATTTCAATTTCTCTTTTCCCCATTTGGATTCTGGGCTTACTAGATTAATAAGCTTACACTCTGCAAGCAATCTTTCTTGTTACCGTTCAGGTTGAGGAACTGTGCGTTTGTGGATTTCAAGGATGAAGCTTTGGCATCTCACGCTCAATCACAATTGAACAGGTTCATACTAGTTCTGCTGCAAACGATTCCTGTTTTTTCATTTTTATTTGTTTTTTTTTAAATGAAACATGTATTTAGCTTGATTAATGCTGAAACGGCATTCTGATGATGGTCCATTGTATTAAGTCTGCCAATACGGTTTCTGTTAATAACCACTCACTCTAAAAGCTTAAGCTGTTAGAGAACAACACAACAATGTATATCAAATGGTTCAAAAACCCCACACGTCCGGGCTCCACTCGAGAACAACACATCCATGGGAGAACACAGGGCACGGACGTAAACACACACCCACACGGGAACAACACATCCGTTGGAGAATAAACACACAAACACGTAACCTGGTACTCGAACACTCGACCTCCCGCTCCGATACCATGTAAACATGTAAAGGGGGAAGAGGAAGGTGTAAATCTAACCTCTTTCCCTACACTAAGCATTTATATATTAATGTCAAAAGAGCAGAAACTACATAACTGAACAGTTTCAACTTCCGTTTTAATTTGTTTCGCTTGAGCTTGTCATGAGTATCTTAGTTTAACCATGTTTCATCAATGTAGGCTTGAAGAAAAGATCTAAGCCCATAATCTTATCATTGTTATGTCAGGCTGAGGTTTCTTGGCAGAGTCTTAACAGTGGAGAGGGCAAGTAAGACAGCAACAAGCGATAAACATCAACAAAGTCAGTCTCAATTTGGGAAGGACTTAAACTTTACACCCATATCATTGATGAAGGATGCTGCTCTGACTGGAAATCTAACTCAAGGACCCAATTCAGGGTCCCTACCTGCTGCCGAACCCATCGCTGCAAGACTTGGTGTGGACTACCCATTTCCTCCTCATCTTGAGTAGGCCATCCCTTTTTCATTCTCTCTTGCTGAGGACCATTTATTCTTTACAGAACTTTCATCTATATCTGCATCCCTTGTTTTGGAATACCAGTTAGTTTTTTCTAATGGCTTCACATTCATTATCGATTATCTTATCTGATCAGATGGCTTTGATTGAATATCATTTATTTAAATTTTTGTCAATTGGGGAAGGTCTGATTCATGTTTGAATTCACAAATCTATTAATTTCTTGGTCAAATTGGAACTTGGCTAAATCAACTAAGAGTGGACTGTTTATATGGAAATAT
The DNA here is from genome assembly GCA_031762675.1 of Pachysandra terminalis. Taxonomy (NCBI): domain Eukaryota; kingdom Viridiplantae; phylum Streptophyta; class Magnoliopsida; order Buxales; family Buxaceae; genus Pachysandra; species Pachysandra terminalis. The sequence goes on from JAUPMG010000013.1 coordinate 132,140, forward strand.
TTTAAATCCATTGATTTGGATAATATTTTTTAAAAACTACAATGTTTCATTGATTGACCTGGATGAATATGACTTTGAGTTTGTAGCTGATGTTGGAAAAGAACCCAATGTTTGCAAGTTGCTCCTAGTCTATTATTGAACCCCTCCTGCTCTTGCATATGCATGGACATGTATGCAGACACATATATCCACCATAAAAGTTGAAAGTTAAATCACTCTAATCGTAAAAACACCGGCCGTCAAAGGGCAGCTCAAATTACAGTGACCAACAACAGGGAAGGGTGAAGGAAGCCCTGTTTCTATGTAATTGAGATCTCATTGAGAGCCATTATTTTACAAAGTTATCAGCTGTGTGTTTAATGTAAAGAAAAGGTTACCTATGTTGTTTCTTGTAGTGCTTCTTTGAAAATAGTAGCAATCTTGCAGGATTATTTCTGCCTGCTTAATATCTTTGTTAGCCTGATTGTGGTGTTATAGGTATGCGTATCCACCTCCAGATGGAAATATATTGACCAACATTGTAAATGCTCTTATTGCTGTTCCTCGCTTCTACACACAGGTAATGTTTCTAAGATCTTGTGCAACCTATAAGACTAGTTCAAGATTTTTCCTTCCCCTCTTCTCCCTTCTCACATCTTACACGTGGTCTTATTTAGCCTATTGTATTTTTCTTTTAGGTATTTGATTCATCTTTTATGGTTCTGCTTCAATTCCAGGTATTGCATCTGATGAACAAAATGAACATTCCAGCTCCATTCCGTATGGCATTACCCACTCCACCACTACCACCTTCAGTTCCTGCACCACCCCCACCCCCACCCCCACTCCCATCTCCTCTTGTGGCTGCAAAGCCTCAAATGGCAGATCTATCAAGTGACGAGTCAGAAATGGAATCCTCTGAAGAGGTATTTTTTGTGGTTTTGCCAAAAAAGTTCTTAGATGGAAAAGGCATGGGGCAAGGCATATAGACATGGACAGAATAAAGCATGAAGCTTAAGCCTTTTGCTCCCTCATTATCTACATTGAAATGAGAAAAAGATTATATAAAATATAAAAAAGCAACAAAGAATATATATGAAACAAAATATATAAATAACTCAATTGTCATAAAAAAGTTCTCTGCTGTTAGAGGAACTTGTTTCTGACTTGGTTATAAATTCTTGTATAGGGTCTACTATTTTTTTATAGACATCATTCTCTTTTATACTCATATTGTACATGGGGCTTGCCCATCCTAAGTAGTAGATTCTCTTGTAGTCAACTTCATACTGTAGAGGGGTTACAAAGGACTAATGGACTATACTGTAGACTAATTGGCTCCAAATCCTCTAATTCGGATGTTCTTGATATATGAATCAATCTACAAATGCCTAATCTCAGTTCCCTACTAAATGGAGTTGGCAATAATAATCCAATTCCACTATCCCACTGTATTAATAATTATATATTATAGTTAGATTATGTGCCTTAATCATTTTTAACCAACTTTATCTAGTTTATTTGCAGCCTTTTCCTAACCCTTCTCCATCCTTTAACTTACACAGTTACACTCTCTCTCATCTTCTCATGAATACCTCCACAGTTTTTTATTTTACATGCTCAGACCATCTCAACCAACTTTCTTTTATGTTATCTCCTATCATAGCTACTCTTAGACTCCCTCAAGATAAGTTTGTTAATTACCCAATTTTTCTTAGGCCCTGTTTGTCAGTGATTCCTAAAAGGAGAAGTGATTCCTTCAGAATTGATTCTTATGAAGCGCTTTATGAAAATTGATTCAGATGAAAAGATAGTGTTTGGTAAATGCCTATTTAATAAGTGCTTTTAGGTCTAGACAATAAGAAATGACAAAATAGGCATCATAGTAAATTTGGAGAAGCGGGAACTTGATTGCCTCAATAAGATCAGCGTTTTTGGTGAAGTGCTTTATTTGGGATTGCTTCTCAGACGTGTTTACGAAAATACTTAATGTGTATGGCTAAAGCACATCGATGCCCAGTTATCACTTCTAGGGCCCAAAGAAGCAATGCCAAACACACCCTTAGTATTTTCATCATCCATCTCAATGAATGTGTTGCTTCTTCACATTTTTCATATAATTTAAGGAACCCACAAGAAGGCAAAGGAGATACTTTGGTACATCCAAATGGAACATCGTCATCTGCTAGATAATAGCTATGATAGAAGGAAAAAGCAAGATATAAATACAAGCAGTATGAATGAGCAACTAATATCCCCAAAAGTAGGTTGAGCAATTAAACATAGCTGGCCAATATGCCAAAAAAAAAAAAAGCAATGAGATATCCAACAATGGAACCAGGAACTATCAAGGATGGTGAAAAAAGACACCAAGGTCAAGACAAAGCAACTCGTTTCCAATCCTACGTAATTTTGCTCATGACATTCCTTTAAATTTCCTTCACGTCTTTAATGATATCAATGTATTTGTTTCGTAGTCCCTTCTTGCCTGAACCCACCAGATTAATTCTTTAGGCACTCTATTCTGTGTCTTTTTGAGATCAATTCAACATATGTAGGTTTCTCTATACTTCTCCACTAGTAAAAATATAGCTTCAATGGTAAATTTCCCTGGCATAAGATCCAATTGATTTTCTGACACCCAAAATTTGTCTTAATCCTTATTCTGTTACTCTTTCCCATGATCTCTTGATCTAAATCTAGTAAACCTTTTTAAACCGTAAATATCTTAATCGTTGTGAAATAACACAAGTGCGAAAGGTAATTTTTTCAGTTCCCATACTTGTGAATTGTGACAAGCGGTTTAACCTCAAAGGTTCAGTCTCACCCCAAGGCAAGCATTGAGGCATAATTCTGTTTGTCAATCCTCTACAATTGACCAGTTTTGTGTTTTCTGTTTATATAAGAATGAGTAGGAGTGCTAGACAGATAGCTTGATACTAAACCATATACACTGATAAAAGCTATTTTAGGCCCATATACACTGATAAAAGCTATTTTCTTTTTGTAAGATAGGTTTCTCAATGATAAAAGCTCTTCTCCTTCTAAAAAACTGGTTTTTACTGGATGGTATGGTGGGTTGTGCTATGGGAATGTTGAATATATAACTAATTAGGGTCCGATTGTTTCAAAGAATTGGAATTGATGTTAAGAATTGTAATTCCAATTCTAATTCATTAAGAATTGGAATTGCGTAGCATTGAGATTTTCATGATTGGATGTAAACAAATAATTGGAATTTGGAATTTGAATTTTTATTTTATTTTATTATTATTTATTTAGTTTTTTAAATTTTTTAATTTTTAAAATTTAATTTTTTATTTTATTATTTATTATTTTTTGTGTTAAAGATAGATTTAAATCCGACCTGACCCGACATCCATTTGCAATCCACGGGGTAGATAATTGCAATTAACAGCCTCCCCCTTGTGAATTTGACAGCTTCAAAATACCCTACAAATGAATTCCATGGAATTCATGTAGAATTTGAATTCCAATTCTTTAATGCACTCCCAAACGGAAAAATTGGAATTGGAGGCCCCAATTCCAATTCCAGCCCCAATTGCACCTTCAATTCCCCGAACCAATCGGGCCCTTAGTGTTAACACATATGTGGGTGTTGAAGATGCCAGTTTTTTAAGTCGGTAGTCCACAGAGTGTTGATATCAAGAATCCGTGTTCAAAACCATCATCGCCTACATCTTTTCAAGCTTTTGTGTAAAAGGTAGAACTTGTAGTGTATGTATGCAGTTTTAAGAAAATTACAGATGTGCTTGACCCAATCTATTTAGCATAGAACTTGTAGTGTATGTAGCTTTTAAGAAAATTAAAGATGTGTTTGACCCACCCTTGAGCATTTATATCTGGAGATGTTTTTTTTCCCTCATTTGGAGGAACTGATGCCACATTTTTTTTTCCTGTTATACAGTAGTTACAGCAGTTATCAGCTATTCTTGTACTCCATATTTTCAGGGTGGTGAAGATGAGAGAAGCTATTGTACTGGAGCTTCAGAAGTATCTAAACCTGCTCGAAAACGTGTCAGACGAGATGCTATTGTAGGTCCAGCATTTAATAAAGATGTGGCTCATGAGGCTGTTGGATTGAAACCTGTGACCTTAATGCCAAAAGAGGTTCCTATTATAAAGAAGAAGAACCCCGTGCTTCAGGTTGTATCTTCTTACTGTTGAGAGATATAGTTGGTGCATAACATACACATGATGTTGGATATATAATTATAAGGACAAAAAAAAGATACACTATTTATTTATTTTTTGTTTATAACAATGAGAATAGTATATATAATATGAACAGTGATAAAACTTAAAAGTACATGATGGTCACAAGGGCTCTGGTCATGAAACAGAAGGTACTAATTGTACAGCCAGCCCTGCACTATCAAACCCCTGTACGCAAATGCAAGTACCGGGCAAAAAAAAAAAGATGCGTTATGCACTATAATAAATTTGTGATTGTTTTGGCTTGATATGATTGCAGATCAAAATTGCTCCAAAACCAACACAGAATGAACTCAACGATGACAGTAGCAGCATAAAAGAATCCGAGGAGCCAGCCAAAGAGAGCTTGCAATTAAAACCTTACGCAACCCCAGAGGATATAGAAAATGGAAAGTTGCCTCCAGAGGAGATCTTGTCACTACCAATGTTCAAGGTATCTGAATCAGGAGCTTTATGATGTAATAGTATATGAAAAATTAAAATGAACATTAATCAAACTTCATTGTTATTTGCAGCCTATATATATTGTTTACCTATTTCGAAACCTGTATAACAAGGAGCTCCCCCCCTTCCCCCATGCACTGGGGACATGATGGTGTTTAAATCATAATTTAGTTCCATCTGTCCAGAGATCATCTTTTTCCTTGTCACTTTCAATCTAGGCATGTATGTCTACATTGTTTATTCTATGAGACATGCATTAGGCATGCTTAAGACAAATTGTGAGAACAATGATAACTACTTCCACTGCAGTATTGCCTGTCCTGGGGTAATTTTGGTTAGAACTACGAATTAAGCTGCTTTAGATGTTTAGTCTATAGATATAAATGGTTCCACTGCAGTTGTCATATATTGTCTTTGTTCCTTGTTCTTAACTTTCATTATTATCTTCTTTTAGTCTGCCAGATTGATGCATCCGATGTCTTAGGAGCTATTCGCCATGTGATATTGGTTGGTGATTGGCTGTAAGGGTAGAAAGGAAATGACCATAGCAGAATGCCTATATGCATTTTTTCTGTCATTTTATCATTATTGAAATATATCTGAATTTTGAAAGTAATATTTTGTTCTTATGAAAAAAAAAAACTTCATTGAGTAACAACTTCGGATTGCTCCATATTGGACTTGTGCAGAACTATACAGCCGGTAATCCTGCTACAGTGCTGTACATCAAGAATTTGGCAAAAGACGTGGTAGCTGATGACTTCTACTTTATATTTGGTAAGCTCCCACTAAAATACCAGTGCACAGCAAACCCAAAAATGATCTTGTGAATGTGATTGTACATTTCTTCAAAAAATAAATGACCTTTACTATTTATCAAATGAAAAAGAAAAATAAAATAAAAGATGCTCTTGTATAGCCAAATTTTCAAGTTTACTTTGACCATTGTGTAAACCTTCTAGAAGTAAAAAAAATTAATGTAAGTTGCTCTCTTGTCCTTTCTTGTGGAATTTTATGAAAAAGATGGTTCTGCATCAAAATGCTTTTCTCATCATTTGCATTATGCTGCAGGTTCATTTTTTGGAAGTCTGGAGGTAGCTATATCTAGTCTCAATCTGAAGCTAATGCAGGTGAAATTTCTGGATTAGTACTGCACTTTTAGATTTACTTATAGTTTATAAGTAAATATTCCAAGATTTTACATATTTTATCTTTAAAACAGTATTTTACTTATAATATACAACGCATTCGGGTCACCCTGACCTGGCTTGGCACTATAGTGTTAGGAGTGGATTTGTTATAGGGTAGACTCCTATAGGGGTAGGTTAGGGTTTATCAAAATCTGCCCCATTGCCATCCCTAATAGTTAGTGAACTTTTTTCCTCTTTTTTACCCCAATTATTCCAAAAACAATTTTCTTATTTTTCTTTCCTCACCTCTTCAGTCCAAGTTTTCAGAGAAGGAAGATACACTGAAGTTTTCTATTTGCGTCTTGACTATCAATTTCATATTTGTTGGCAAAGAAAAAATTACATAAACAAGGAACCCAAGGTACTGTACACCAATCAAGTTAGAGGCATAGTTGTTAAATCCAGAACAAATTGTAAATTATAAGAGTAGATTATGTCCAAATCACGAGGCAAATCATTAACTGTAGGATTCAGTATGATTCCCTGAAAACTAGTAAATATACAAAAAAGAAAAAGAAAGAAATTGTTTAAATATAAATAAATCATTCAGTCTTTTTAAGGCCCTTCGGATATCACCATATATTGATCCGTGTTGTCAAATATTAGCAATTAATATCATTGCCATGTTTAGATTTAGTTTATGTGCAACAAAGCATCTAATGAAAACATATCATTGACATGAACAAATTTTTCATCAAGAGAATTTATCACTGTCACTGATGCAAAGAGTAACCCAGTATTTACATTAATGACTTTAGCATATTCCTAACAAGGATGAAAACCATTTTGCCAACTTAGTCAAGTAAAACAATTTTAGGATAGATCAGTGAGCAGTGTACTTCCATGATTCATTTTGTCTACAAAGTAAGAAAAATAATATGAACACCAAGGTTTTAATTCAATAGGAGTCTGACCCATCACTTCTTCTTTGAGACGATCTTGAATATCAAGAATATTAGATACGCTATTACCTTCTAAACTGCTATTTGCCTGGTTTCATTGGTTAAATTATGATTGAATATACACTTGTTGCCATATATTTGAGCTCCTAAAACCAAAAGTGTAACTTTGGGATTCCAGGAGGGAAGAATGCGGGGTCAAGCATTTGTGACATTTCCATCAATTGATCTTGCTCATCATGCTTTGGTATGTTTCTTACAAAATCCAATTTGGTATGCTAAGCAGTTTCTTATTCTTCTTCTTTTTTTTCTTAAATAAAAATTTCTTAAATTTGGTGTGCTTGTCCATCTTGTATAGTTTTTTTTTTCTCTTCGCAGAATATATGGATAATAAGCCTGCTGAGTAACATCTCATCTTCCATCTTTGTATCACAAACACATTGTCGTACAGATGTAGTATTGAATTTTCTCTCTTCTATAATCTCCTTTTTCTTCTTCCTTTTTTTTTGGTATTTAGATTTTGATGTACTATTTCATATTCTGTTCTGTGAGGGAATTATAGTCTTATTACCCTTAAATATATAGTAAAAAAGAAAGAGGTGGGGTATGGGGATCAGTTTCACGAGTTCTCCTCATATTTTCTATCCTCTCCTATGCATATGTATTGGGACCGTTGTTAGCAAAACGTGATACGGCAAAAAAACGAGATGGTAAAATATCAAGCTTAATACGGTCTCTACTCAAAAAGACGAAGTCAAAAAAACGGTCAATAAAACAAAAACGTCAAAAATACGTTGATTAAATTGTTCGAGTTTAATACGGCAGAGATCCCAAAAGAAAAATGAAAAAAGCGTGAACATAAAAGTGAAACTATTAGTTAATTACCAATAAATTTAAGAAAATATTATAGTATTAATCTAAAAACTAATTTATAATCCTAAATAATTTGCATTCACTACTATAAGAAACTTTAATATTACCAATATTTATTTTTTATGAAAATATAATGTAGTATTAAAGATTTTAAATTTTAAATTTAATAATTGAATAAAAAATTAAACATTAATTAAAGTCCATTTCTCTTTTCATCTCTTTATTAAAAGCCTTTTTTATTTATTATTTCATAGTAAGTCTAGAGAGTTGATAGACTTTGAATCACAATAGCACTAGATAAAAAAGATTAACAAAAAAAATACTTAAACCTCTGAATGAAAATAACACATCAAAAGATAAAAGCTAATATAAAGATTCAAAAAGACTCTTGAATCATGGAAAATAAATAAATATATTTATTTTTTTCATACCTAAAAAAGAAAGAGGATAAGTTTTTTAAAAAGTTTTAAACGTAAAATGTATAAAACGTGTTTAATATGTTTTTGTGAAAAATACGCGTTTTTTTTTTGTTACATAATGTTGTAAACGGAGCTCAAAACGTTTAAGCATCAAAACGTGATTTTTTGACAAAAACAGAGTTTTAAACAGCGTTTTACTAACAGTGATTGGGACCGGGTACCGGACCAGTCCTGGTTGACACCGGTCTGAATTGGGAGAACTGCTAATACCGTCCGGTCCGGGTATGGTACAAATGGAATGGATCAGCCAATCCGGTCTGTCCAATATGTGGGCCCAATTTTATTTTTTTTAAAAGAATACTAAAAAGTTCAGAAAAGTTATAATTTGTTGAACTGTCAACTTAATTTTTGAAAAGAAATAGTTACTTAATGTCGACGATGTATTGAACATTGCACATATAATTTGATAAAATAAAAACGTAAAGCAGTTTTAAAGATTAATTTATATGCAGTTACATATGATTTAAGCTTTAAATCACATACAAATAACTAATTTAAGATTAATTGATACGCAGTTACACCCAATCTTATTTCAGAATGATAACCCTTGATTGCAGAATCTAGTGAACGGATATGTGTTCAAAGGCAAGCCAATGATCATTCAGTTTGGTCGTAATCCTGCAGCTGGCAAAGCAAACTAGTAACAATATTATGGTCAGTAGCTATCATTCTGTGTCCTTTTGTGTTATTTATCAATTATTTGATTGAAAGGCAATCTGAAAACGACTTTACTGCACTCATGAATGTTTGGTAACTGCATCAGTTGGATCTAGGAATGGGCATGGGTTGGGTCATTTGGGTGAACCACCCTTCTTGGGCGGATTTTTAGTTCTCCCTCCGTTCCTTTTTAATTCGTTTGATTCTTGTATGTAATCTTCAGGGTTCTTGTCTTTCACTTTGTCTCATAGGATAATTATTTTGTTAATAATGACAAATTGCAGTAGGTGGGGTGTGGCGTGACCGGATTCTCGTATTTGTTCATGTTATCAGTTAAGGCATTCAAATCATAAAGCTGTCGCTGATTCAGGTCAGGGAGTAGGAAACCTTAATTCTTTTCAATAGGCGTTTGGAAATCTATATTTGTTAAGTAATTTGCTTGAGGTTGAATAAATTGCATCTCTTGAAAGTGTTGACAAAAGAAAATGAATTACATCATTCAATTGAGAATGTTTTGCAGGTCAGGCATTAAGAGTTAAGTTTGCCCAGTTAAAAAGGTTGAAGATTATAAATGCCTAAACAGAAGCTTTGACAGCACCAATACAAAGTATTGAAGATATTTCTGCTGCTACATACTTCACTGCAGGTTTCTGAGATTATGGCTCCCACACATCTCACATTGCTTGATCCTAGATGACTTTGATTATGAAAGCTTGGAGTAGTTTCAATGCTCTCTCTCTCTATATAGTATGATGTTTTATCCACCCCTTTTTGGTTCTTTTTTATTCTATTTTTCATGAATCTATTATGGTGGTTGAGCTCTAGTAATTCAGACTTGTATTTTCAATATAACAGGATATCAAAAAAATCATGTACTACCATTAAATATGTTAAAAAAAGTATGTTTGCTCAGATTATACATATATACTAGGGGGAAACAAATCAGCTGTGCTCTTGGCTGTGGGGTGATTTTTCATCCAATCATAGATCACCCCACAGCCAAGACCACAGCTGATTTTCATCCATACTAGGGTATGCCTTGCACGTGCAACATATATTGATTAGAAGGAAAAGTAATCTATAAAATTAACATATAATAAATTGTACATCGATAAAAAAAAAAGGAAAAATATGAAACAACATTATCAATCGTTTGAGACAACATTATCAAACATTTGAGAATCAGGTGGAAGATAAAAGTAAAAATAAAACCATAATTAATTCAAAGAAAAAACGTCTGTGTTTGTTGTGCTTATATTTTCTCTATTATATATAGCAGTAAGAGTTACTTTCAAAAGTGTGTTAAATTTGTTTTTGGTAAGAATTGGTTCATATCCTTATCTAGAAAGAAAATCATCTATGATATTTCGCTGCTGTGAGTTTTTTGACGATATTAACCATTCGAAATTACGTGTAGAAGGCTGGTACCGATTAAGGTAATAATCGTTAAGATAGAAGTTGGTTTGAGGTTGATGTGTTGGTTTTAGAAATGGTTGGTCATCCGTTTTAGTGTTATTTATGTGGCGCTATCTGATTGGTACCACAAGAAAGATATCAATATCGCAGACGATTTGTTTCCTCTTATCTTTGTGCAGGACTACATGTGTCATATTCTTATCTATGTGCACTACTATACATGCAATATCCTTATTTACGTACACTACTGCTCGTGTCATCGTCTAGTAATAAATGTTAAAAAATGGTTAATTTAACTTATACACTCATAATTCTAACAATTACATATCCACTATATTTTTTGATATTTCGCTTATACGCTAATTAAAAAGATCAATCAAAGTGCTTTGTTAACACCGTTCACCCGATGTTAGGGTTGTCAACAAGTCGAGCTAGCTCGACTCAAGCTTGGGCTCTATAATTAAGCTCGTGAGCCAAATCTAAGTCCGAGAAAAAACTCGTTATCTTAACAAGTTTGAGCCAAGTTTGGATAGGCTCGACTCATTTAAAGCTCGGCTCGGTTCGTATATGAGATTATACTTTGATATGCTTATATCTTATACTATATATTAATATTAAATATATATATGTTAATAATAGTTAGAAAATATAATATTAATGCATTTGTACTAGTCTAAGTTTTTTTTTTGTGAGCCGAGCCTTTAACGAGCCACAACCCAAAATTGTTTAATAAGCTTGATCCTTGCTTAAGGTTTACGAACCCGAGTCTAATTAAGCAAAGTTCGGCTCGACTTGACAGAATATCAAAAAATATAAGGAGTTTGTTAACAGTTTTTAGAAACATGAGAGAATGTAAGTAGAATATTAAGAAATACAAATGGCGTGTCTGTAGTTTTTAGCAATATGAAAGATGTAAATAGAGTTAAGTATTTAATCCGTAGTCTTATGGCTCGAGGAGAAAGCAATTCAGAAAAAAGTGGTAACGTGTATAGTAAGAGACTTGAAAAAAATAAAAAAAATCCTTTAAAATGAGATTTGTCTTTTTCAAGTAGCCAAACACGTCGACGAAAAGGGGAGAACCAAAATAGACTTTGGTTCTCTTTTTATTATATGTTATATATATATATATATATATATATCGAAATCTTTTCTATCAACTTCATCCATTTAGGTCTTCCTCTCATCATTTAGATCCTTCATGATGTAGTGCAACTCGGTTGGGTTTTGGTTCTGGTTGATATAATCAATCAAAGAGTCCAAGACCAAAACCAAGGTTAACCTAAAACTGAACTGAATCGAATTGAGAACCAAACTTTTCAACTTGAAACCAAACCGAAGTGAAATGGACAAACTTAAACCCAATCCAAATTATAGTTTCGGTTTACTTTGGGTTGAGTTAGGTTGGGTTAATACAATGTTTTTTTTTTTTTTTTCTAATTCTTTTATATCTAGAGAGATTATAATTCAGTTTGAATCAAGTCAGTTTAAAAGTATATATACTAGAGTTTGGGTTACGGTTTGGTTCAATTTAATAGAGGCTTCAACCCAAACCCACATCGATCTAATTTGGCTTTATAATTTCAAAACCAAAAACTGAACTAAATATCTAGAAACCCAACTCAAATCCAACCAAAGTCGATTAGAGTTGAATCGACCCAAATTGCACCCTTAGACATGACCATTGTTAGCAAAACGTGACACAGCAAAAAAAGGAGACAGTAAAATATCCAGTTTAATGCGGTCTCTACTAAAAAAGATGAAGTCAAAAAAACGGTCAATAAAACAAAAACTTAAAAAATACATTGATTAAATTGTTCGAATTTAGTACGATAGAGATCCGAAAAAACAAAATGAACAAATCGTGAACATAAAAGTGAAACTATTAGTTAATTACCAATAAACTTAAGAAAATATTATAGTTAGTCTAAAAACTAATTTATAATCCTAAATAATTTACATTCACTACTATAAGAAATTTTAATATTACCAATATTTATTTTTTATAAAAATATAATATAGTATTAAAGATTTTAAATTTAATAATTGAATAAAAAAATCAAACATTAATTAAAGCCTATTTCTTGATTCACCTCTTTATTAAAATCATTTTTTATTATTATTCCATAATAAGTCTAGAGAGTTAGTAGACTTTGAATCAAAATAGCACTAGATAAAAAGAATAACAAAAAAAAATAAAGTACTTAAACCTCTGAATGAAAATAACACATCAAAAGATAAAAGCTAATAAAAGGATTCAATAAAATCCTTGAATTAAAAAAAATAAATAAATAAATTTATTTTTTTCATATCTAAAAAATAAAGACTAAGGCTTTTTGAAAAGTTTTAAACATAAAATATATAAAACATGTTTAATACGTTTTTGTGAAAAATACACATTTTTTTTATTACACTATTTTAAATCAAAACATGATTTTTTGAAGAAAAAAAAACAGAGTTTTAAACGGGGTTTTGCTAAGAGTGGACATGACACTTTATTCTTGGTCTGACCAAATATGATTTCAAGGATCGGATCAATCCGGTCCGTAGTGGAATTGGTCAAGATCGGTCCGATCCCAAGCCATAATATAACTATTGTATCGTGATTCGTGAGGCTTTGGATCAAATCAGTCCCACCAGTATCGATATGGCTGGGCCGGTACAACCAATCCAATGCTTTATTTTTTTAATTTATAAATAGAACGATCCAGACTGTATCGACCCGGACCTTCTCGATCCGTCATCCGAGACTTTAAACCTTGTTACCTAAACTGAACCCAATCTGCTCCGAAGAAACGCCCAAGTATTTTAAATTATGAATTGGCGGAGCCGTTGACACGTAAAAGCATCTCCTCCTTTTCTTCTAGTCTAGATAAAAAAAAAAGGGTACAAGCTCTATCCATATTTTTTTTCCCAGAAAATCCAGGACCAAGTTTGAATGATAAAAAAACGCCTTATTCTACGTGTTGCCTTGCTGGTAGTCCCACGTTGACCCGACATCCACCGTTAAATCCGGCTATAATCCTCATCTCTCTATCCTTAACGAACGAACGAACGGCTTCCCCCTTTTGTTCTTTTAAACTACCCTTTACTTCACCAAAACGGAATATCCATTTCTCTTCTCTCACAAGCCACTTTCTTTTCCTATTTTTTCATGCCACTTTCTCCAACCAGTTTTTCAGACTTTTTCTGCTTTTTCTTTTTCTTTCTCGCTTTGTTTTAATCCATCTACAACTCTCTGGTTGTTCAAAGAAGCCTAGAAAATTTTCATCTTCATCATCTATGGCTGATGTTCTGAGCAAAAGCAATCTGTTTTCGCCATGCTCACATCTCTGCATCTCTGTTTCTCCCAGGAAAACATCTTCTCTTGCTGGGTTTCCTTCTCTGAGATTCCAACCTTTGAGATCTTCCTTAAACAGCGATTTTCATGGCCGACAGATGATTATTCAAGAAGGTGGAAAGGAGCCTAGGACAGGAAAGAATTCCCGACCTTTCTCTGCACAGGTTTGTAATATCCCATCTCTACTGACCAAAATAATTTTAAAAAATTGGTATTTAAGATCTCTCTCTCTCTCTCTCTCTCTCTCTCTCTCTGTTTTAGGCTTCCCTCCAATTACATGAATGCCCAAAAGAAGGAAAGAGAAATAAATGTTCTTAGATAAAGTTTTGTGTATTTTTTTATATTTGTTATAATCTGCCTCTTATTCTACTACCACTCAAAGCTCTCTACACTCACTTTCTTTTCATGGGGGTTCGTTGTTTTGGTCCTTCATGCACTGTAGGAAATTCCCTTTTAAAACAAGATTTTTTACTCGCTTCTGTATTTTTATTTTTTTGGGATTTTGTTTTTACTTTAAGAAAATTTCCGTTTTCATAGGCTTCATTGAATTTCTGGTTTTTCTCCTTTTTTTTTTTCAATCTTAATATTAGGATCTTATTTTACTTTGATAAAAATTACAGATGAGTCTTACAATTGGAAAAGCTCAAAAATGGTGGGAGAAGGGGATTCAACTCAACATGAAAGAGATCAATTCTGCAGAAGACCTTGTAGGTTCCTTGTTAAAAGCAGCAGGGGATAAACTTGTAATTGTGGATTTCTTCTCTCCTGGTTGTGGGGGCTGTAGAGCTCTCCATCCAAAGGTATAATCAAGACCTCTTTTTTTTCTTTTTTTTTTTAAATCTCATATTTGAAGGGAAGGGAGACTTATATGGATTGTGTTGTGTTGTTTATGCAGATCTGTCAATTTGCAGAGATGAACCCAGATGTACAGTTCATTCAGGTGAATTATGAAGAGCATAAATCCATGTGTTATAGCTTAAATGTTCATGTTCTTCCCTTCTTCCGGTTTTATAGAGGAGCCCACGGTCGTCTATGTAGCTTCAGCTGCACAAATGCTACTGTAAGTTCTCTCTTCTAAATTAAAAGTAGAGAGATTAAGAACCCATCTTTTTTTTAATTTGGGTATTACATTAATTTGGGTTTCTTGATCTCTGTTTTTCTTTTTGAACCCATCTTTCTTTCTTTTTTTTTAAATTTTGTTATTAGTTTCTTATTGAACCCATCTTTTTTTTTCTTAATTTTTACGTTAGATTCATTTGGGTTTATTGATCTCTGTTTTTCTTATTGAACCCATAGTTTTTTTTTAAAAAAAAATTTATTAGATTCATTTGGGTTTATTTATTTCTGTTATTCTTATTGAACCCGTATTTTTTTTCTTTTTTAAATTTTATTATTAGATTCATTTGGGTTTCTTGATCTCTGTTTTTCTTATTGAACCTCTTTTTGAAAAGTTTGAAATTAGGTGTTGTAGTTTACACTTGGATTTGACTGGTTTGATAATACAGATCAAGAAATTCAAAGATGCATTAGCGAAGCACACAACAGATCGATGCAGTCTTGGGCCTGCAAAGGGGCTAGAGGAGAAGGAACTCCTTGCTTTGGCTGCAAACAAGGATCTGTCATTCAACTACACACCAAAACGCGTGCCGATCCCTGCGCAGGAGGAAGTGATTCCAGCGAAGGAAGCAGCTCCTGAAAGCTTGAACTTGTCTGTTTCATCAACCTCAAAGGCAGCTCAAGAAAGTGACAGAGCCTTGGTGGGTGCAGGGAGATGATTTGTAGAGTTTTATCCATTGTTTAGTCCTACTCTTGTACAGTTGTCGTGTCCTCTTCATAGCCATTCATCAGATGTTGATGGAGATGACGGTGAGAGAGAGAGATTGGTATTAGTAGATTTCTCTTTGCTCTTGTGTACATGTGTGTGCCTTGTGAGGGAGTTGCAGGCTATTCTTTTGGATCTCAGCCTGCATGCATCTTTTGAGTTTTTTTTTTATCAAATGTGTTGTTTGGCTTTGCTTTTTTATTTTGGATCGTTGCTCGGAACTTGGATGGAGATGGATGTTTCTTCATAAAGGGCTGATTCATAGTTGTTCCATTTTCTCGTTTATTTGTTTATTGGATAAATTACATCGACACCCCTTAGTTTTTACATAATGGCAATAAGTATCCTTCAAACATAGGCCATTACAAAAGGCTCTCCTATAATTTGAAAGTAATATTTGCTTTTGGCCTATAGCAGTATATTCTAAGGTTGAAAATATCCTTATATATCTTATTTAATGAGCGTTAACTGAGGGGAATATCAACTGAAGCTGAAGCGTGCGCATACGTACCTTATGAATTCAAATCTAATTAGTATATTTTAAGGATGAAAATATCTTTTTATATTAATTTTATTTAATGAGAGCGAATTGTGAGGAATATTAGTTAGAGCGTGCATATATGTATGTCATGCATTCAAATCAATTAGATATGTAGCATGAATATACGCACGCTCTAGTTGATATTTTAGGTTGACATTTCAATTATATCTAATTATTTTTTACATCGTTATTAAATTATAAAATCAGCTGGATATGTGACGTGCATACATACGTTTTAGTTGATATTCCAACATTTTCATTCCCGATGAAATATTTTCTTATACAATGGTCTTTAGTTGATATCCAACATTTTCATTCCTGATGAAATGCTTTCTTATGTAATAGTCCCAAGAAGTTTTGTAAGAATGAAAATTGCAAAAATTATAGGATAAATTAATAATTTATTTTATTATCTCTCTAATATATTTAAACATAATGATTGATAAAAAAATATTATTATAGTCAAATGAATCTAAATAAAAGTATGTTGTAATGGCCAAAGTTTGATAGATATTTATTGTCCTTATGCCAAACTTAAGGGTATCAATGTAATTATATGTGGGTGAGTGCTGAGTGCTGGGGTAATCAAGGGAAGGAAAGAGAGACGGATGTGCTTTGTAGGTAGATGCGTTATGCGATCAAAAGCAGAGCATTTTGAAGTTGGAACAAACGTAAAGAAGCTCTTCAAAGAAAAAAAACCCATTCATTGTAAATAACGTAGATGTGGTTGGTTTCAGGTCTATGTCAGTATACGTGGTGCTGTTTTGATGAAAGAGATAGGGATGAGGTCGCGTGTGTTAAGGAGGCATAAACGTGGCAACAATAAACTCGCTATATAGCCCCCATTGAGTGATGTGGGACCCTCTCCTTTTGGATCTAGTCCTCGTCTTCCTTTCTTTCGTTCCCCTCCAATATGGAAAGAAACCGTAACATCTTGATTTCCTCTTAAACTTGACACCTATGATATACGACAAAAAATGAGAGGAAATTTTCCTACACTCTCTCCTCGGATCTTTCCATCGTATCGTATGTCGACTCAACGCTTAATGTAACAAGGGCATCCATCGCGGCTCCGCATCCTCTATTACGAAAGTCTTACACCGATTCATATAGTCTCGTTGGATCGCTGTCACGTAGATTTAGTTCTAAATGGTCAATCGTTAAAATTAACGGGTCTTTTTTTTTTTTATTATTAATTTTAAATATTTAAAATGTAAAAAAATTATTTTAATATTGTTGATTAGGCGGGCTAATTTAACTCCATTTACATGCGATACTTGATTACAAACGCGTGTATGCGTTTTGGGTATACACTGAATCATCCCGAAAAGCTGTAACAGCTGTACAGTCGTCTCTTTCACGTGCCAGCTGTCAGCAGCTGCGTATGGTGATTAGACCGGTTGGTGAAAATGTGAGATTTGAAACGGCAGAGAGATATCTAACCGTTCTTATCACCATAAAAGGTAATAACTTCTCAAGGAAGCTACCTTTTTGAATTTCAGCTTGTGGAGGAACGCCACGTGTCCCAAACCCAACAAACACGTTCCTTCTTTCCTTTTGAAGTATCAAAGGACTAGGGACTTATGTTCCCGCGGCATACTGCCTTCTGGACACCCGAGGGAAGGAAAAGCTTACTTCCCTCGACGGACCTTACTTTACTCGGAGGACGTATTTAGGGACATGCTACCCCTAATGGACTCCTCAAATAGTTATGCTCTCAATGGATCATCGAAGTTATATCTATTTACTCTCTAGAACAGACTTCGAGTGATTTTTACATACCATTGTTTTAAAGGTATTTTTTTATACAAGGAAGGACCCTCGAGGGAACTTTCCATACCTTTGAACTCGAGTCATGCTTGGATCATGTCCATAGACTTTGAAGGACTATTCTATATGATTTGTCTTGAAGGATCACAAGGCAGGTACAATTAATCGGAGGGACAACCTTGACGGACATATCCGAGGGACAACCTCGACGGGCATATCCGAGGGACAACCTCGACGGACAAATCTGAGGGACAACCTCGACGGACATATCCGAGGGACACCTTCGACAGACAATTCCGAAGGAAGTCTCTTCCAGGCTAACCACCTCCAGATAGTCAATTCGAAGGAGGTATTTTCCCTCCCGCTAAGGATGGATTTGAAGGAGGAATGAACCTTCCTCCTGAGACAAATTCCAGGCTAACCACCTCGAGAGGGTCAACTAGAAAAGGGTTTGTCACCCCAAAAAGACTACGGATTCCGTCCTCCCTCGGAGGACGCAGATTTGGGTTTACCCCCCTCAAATGCTATCTTTTATGCATCCGACTTACCAACTGGGGCTCGAAGTCACTTTCATTCATTCTTATGAATTGACTTCGAGCCATATCTTGGGACTTTCACTTCCA
>JAUPMG010000013.1:150505-162925 GCA_031762675.1 Pachysandra terminalis
GTATGGCATTGCCCACTCCACCACGACCACCTTCAGGTCCTGCACCACCCCCACCCCCACCCCCACCCCCATCCCCACTCCCACCTCCTCTTGTGGCTTCAAAGCCTCAAATGGCAGATCTATCAAGTGACGAGTCAGAAATGGAGTCCTCTGAAGAGGTATTTTTTGTGGTTTTGCCAAGAAAATTCTTAGATGGAAAAGGCATGGGGCAAGGCTTATAGACATGGACAGAATGAGGCATGGAGCTTAAGCCTTTTGCTCCCTCATGATCTACATTGAAATGATAAAAGGATGAGAAAAAGATTATAAAAAATATAAAAAAGCAACAAAGAATATATATGAAACAAAATATATAAATAACTCAATTGTCATAAAAAAAGTTCTCTGCTGTTAGAAGAACTTGTTTCTGACTTGATTATAGATTCTTGTATAAGGTCTACTGCTTTTTTATAGACGTCATTCTCTTTTATACTCATTTTGTACTTGGGGGCATGCCCATCCTAAGTAGTAGATTCTCTTGTAGTCAATTTCATATTGTAGATGGGTTACAAAGGACTAATGGACTATACTGTAGACTAATTGGCTCCAAATCCTCTAATTCGGATGTTTTTGATATATGAATCAATCTACAAATGCCTTATCTCAGTTCGCTACTAAATGTAGTTGGCAATAATAATCCAATTTCACTATCCCACTCTATTAATAATCATATATTATAGTTAGATTACGTGCCATAAATCATTTTTAACCAACTTTATGTAGTTTATGTGCAGTCTTTTCCTAACCCTTCTTGATCCTTTAACTTACACTCTCTCTCATCTTCTCACGAATACCTCCACAGTTTTTTATTTTACATGCTCAGACCATCTCAACCGACTTTCTTTTATTCTATCTCCTATCATAGCTACTCTTAGACTCCCTCAAGACATGTTTGTTAGTTACCCAATTTTTCTTCGGCCCTGTTTGTTATTGATTCCTAAAAGGAGAAGTGATTCCTTCAGAATTGATTCTTATGAAGCGCTTTATGAAAACTGCTTCAGATAAAAAGGTAGCGTTTGGTAAATGCCTATTTAATAAGTGCTTTTAGATCTAGACGATAAGAAATGACAAAATAGGCATCATAGTCAATTTGGAGAAGCGGGGACTTGATTTCCTCAATAAGATCAGCGTTTTGTTTGGGATTGCTTCTCAGACATGTTTACCAAAATCTTAATGTGTATGGCTAAATCACATCGATGACCAGGTATCACTTCTAGGGCCCAAAGAAGTAATGCCAAACACACCCCTAGTATTTTCATCATCCATCTCAATGAATGTGTTGCTTCTTCACGTTTTTCATATAATTTAAGGAACCCATAAGAAGGCAAAGGAGATACTTTGGTACATCCAAAAGGAACATCCTCATCTGCTAGATAATAGCTATGATAAAGGAAAACACAAGATAGGAATACAAGCAGTATGAATGAGCAGCTAAGATCCCCAAAGGTAGGTTGAGCAATTAAACATAGCTGGCCAATATGCCAAAAAAAAAAAAAAAAAGTGAGATATCCAACAATGGAACCAGGAACTGTCTAAAGGATGGTGAAAAAAGGCACCAAGTTCAAGACATAGCAACTCGTTTAAATTTCCTACGTAATTTTGCTCATGACCTTCCTTTAAATTTCCTTCACGTCCTTAATGGTATCAGTGAATTTGTTTCGCACTCCTTTCTTGACCAAACCCACCCCATAGTGTAAACTGTAAAGGATCGGACCGGGACGATCCCCGAGTTGAAACTGATCCCAAACACCTTGAAAATACACTGACTCGGTCAAATCCCGATACAACTCGGGCGATCCGGATGATCCGTCTCGGACTCGCCGAGTTGGATTGTCCGATCCAGGACGATCCTGAACAATCCAACAGAAAAGGCTTGATTTTGTGGATCGGTTTGGATTGTCGCGGATCGTCCGATCCATGGTTGGATCGGCGATCCAACTCAAGATCAGACCGGGACGATTCCCGATCCGAAACCGAGTTTAAACACTATGAACCCACCAGATTAATTCTTTAGGCACTCTATTTTATGCCTTTTCAAGATCAATACAACATATGTAGGTTTCTCTTCACTCTAAACTTCTCCACTAGTAAAAGGATAGCTTCAATGTTAGATTTCCCTGGCATAAGATCAAATTGATTTTCTGACACCCAAAATTTGTCTTAATCCTTATTCTGTTACTCTTTCCCATGATCTCTTGATCTAAATCTGGAAAACCTTTTTGAACCGTAAATATCTTAATCATTGTGACACAACATTAGTGCACAAGGTAATTTTTTTCAGTTCTCATACTTGTGAATTGTGACAAGCGGTTTAACCTCAAAGGTTCAGTCTCACCCCAAGGCAAGCGTTGAGGCATAATTCTGTTTGTCAATCCTCTACAATTGACCAGTTTTGCGTTTTCTGTTTATATAAGAATGAGTAGGAGTGCTATAGCCTGATACTAAACCATATACATTGATAAAAGCTATTTTAGGCTAAACCATATACACTGATAAAAGCTATATTCTTTTTGTAAGATAGGTTTCTCACTGATAAAAGCTCTTCTCATTTTAAAAAAAATGGTTTTCACTGGATGGTATAGTGGGTTGTGCTATGGAAATTTTGAATAAAGTGTTAACACAGATGTGAGTGTTGAAGATACCAGTTCTTTAAGTCGGTAGTCCACAGAGTGTTGATATCAAGAATCCGTATTTAAAAGCATCGTCACCTACATCTTTTCAAGCTTTTGTGTAGAAGGTAGAACTTAGAACTTGTAGTGTATGTATGTAGTTTTAAGAAAATTACAGATGTGCTTGACCCAAACTCTTTAGCATAGAACTTGTAGTGTATTCACCCACCCTTGAGCATTTATATCTGGAGATGTTTTTTTCCCTCATTTGGAAGAACTGATGCCACATTTTTTTTCCTGTTATACAGTAGTTACAGCAGTTATCTGCTATTCTTGTACTCCATATTTTCAGGGTGGTGAAGATGAGAGAAGCTATTGCACTGGGGCTTCAGAAGTATCTAAACCTGCTCGAAAACGTGTCAGGCGAGAAGCTATTGTAGGTCCAGCATTTAATAAAGATGTGGCTCATGAGGCTGTTGGATTGAAACCTGTGACCTTAATGCCAAAAGAGGTTCCTATTATAAAGAAGAAGAACCCCGTGCTTCAGGTTGTATCTTCTTACTGTTGAGAGATATAGTTGGTGCATAACATACACATGATGTTGGATATATAATTATAAGGACAAAAAAAAAACGATGCACTATTTATTTATTTTTTGTTTGGATGGATAACAATGAGAATAGTATATATAATATGAACAGTGATAAAACTTAAAAGTACATGATGGTCACAAGGGCTCCAGTCATGAAACAAAAGGTACTAATTGTACAACCAGCCCTTGCGCTATCCAAGTCCTGTATGCAAATGCAAGTACCGGGCCAAAAAAGAAAAGAAAAAAAAAAGCTGCATTAGTCACTATAATAAATTTGTGATTTGCAGATCAAAATTGCTCCGAAATCAACACAGAATGAACTCAACAATGACAATAGCAGCATAAAAGAATCTGAGGAGCCAGCCAAAGAGAGCTTGCAATTAAAACCTTACGCAACTCCAGAGGATATAGAAAATGGAAAGTTGCCTCCAGAGGAGATCTTGTCACTACCAATGTTCAAGGTATCTGAATCAGGAGCTTTATGATGTAATAGTATATGAAAAATTAAAATGAACATTAATCAAACTTCATTGTTATTTGCAGCCTATATATATTGTTTACCTATTTCGAAACCTGTATAACAAGGAGCTCCCCCCCTTCCCCCATGCACTGGGAACATGATGGTGTTTAAATTATAATGTAGTTCCATTTGTCCAGAGATCATCTTTTTCCTAGTCATTTTCAATCTAGACATGTATGTCTACATTTTTTTATTCGATGAGAAATGTATTAGGCATGCTTACGACAAATTGTGAGAACAATGATAACTAATTCCACTTCAGTTATTGCCTGTTCTGGGGTAGTTTTGGTTAGAACTACAAATTAACCTGATTTAGATGTTTAGTCTATAGATTTAGATGTTTCCACAGCAGTTGTCATATCTTGTCTTTGTTCCTTGTTCTTAATTTTCATTATTATCTTTTTTTGGTCTGCCAGATTGATGCATCCGGTGCTTAGGAGCTATTCACCATGTGATATTGGTTGGTGAATGGCTGTAAGGGTAGAAAAGGAAATGGCCATAGCAAAATGTCTATATGCATCTTTTCTGTCATTTTATCATCATTGAAATATATCTGGATTATGAAAGTAAGATTTTATTCTTATAAAAAAAAAAAATTTACTGAGTAACAACTTTTGACTGCTCCATATTGGACTTGTGCAGAACTATACAGCCGGTAATCCTGCTACAGTGCTGTACATCAAGAATTTGGCAAAAGACGTGGTAGCTGATGATTTCTACTTTATATTTGGTAAGCTCCCACTAAAATACCAGTGCACAGCAATCCCAAAAATGATCTTGTGTGTGATTGTACATTTCTTCAAAAAATAAATAACCTTTATTATTTATCAAATGAAAAAGAAAAAAAATGCTCTTGTATGGCCAAATTTCAAGTTTACTCACTCTTGTGTAAAGCTTCTAAAAGTAAAACTTTAATGTAAGTTGTGGTCTTGTCATTTCTTGTGGAATTTCATGAAAAGATGGTTCTGCATCAAAATGCTTTTCTCATCATTTGCAGTATGCTGCAGGATCATTTTTTGGAAGTCTGGAGGTAGCTAAATACAGTCTCAATCTGAAGCTAATGCAGGTGAGATTTCTGGATTAATATTGCACTTCTAGATGTAGTCATGTAGGCTTTTCTAGTTTCTTCTGCTCAATTCTCATACAGTGTTTTATTCTCTGGAGTTAGTAGTTACATGCTTGAGAATCCACTTTCGGGGTCTTAATCTGATACATGCATGCCTAAGCTTCTTGGCGATTAAAGTTCAGTGAAAAAGAGGGCATTCCCTATTTTCTGTCTTTTTATGACTAGCAATTTTTATGATAACAAACAATCATAAAAATACCCTCTATTTGGTCAGTGTGCAATCTAATTCGAGGTTCTGGCAATGAGACTGGGTCAGATATATCCACATTCACCCTTCTCATATTCTCATTTTTTTTTTGATCGGTTCTCATATTCTCATTCTCCATGACTTGAGCATTAAGAAGGGGGAAAAAAACCCAGCCTAAATCATCAGAGTGGGATTGACAAGCATCATACTTGGACAGATTTGACAATTCTGTTATCATTAGTTGGTATGGCAATGGTGTGGATTACAACCCACCGATCCCCCCCCCCCCCCCCTAATAGTTAAGGTTTGGTAAGTCATTCAACCCAACTCTAACTCGTCCCTTTGCCATTCAACTATATGTTAATTAGATATATTTTATAAGTAAACATGCCAAGATTTTACATATTTTACCTTAAAAGCAGTATTTTACTTATAATATATAATGCATTCGGGTCACCCCTACCCAACCTGGACCAATATTGTTAGGGGTGGATTTGTTATTGTGTAGATCCCTATAGGGGTAGGTTAGGCTTTTTCAAAATTTGCCCCATTGCCATCTCTAATTGTTGCTGAACTGTTTTCCTCTTTGCTACCCCAATTCTTCCATGATTTTTTCCCCCCCCCCTCCTCTTCAGTCCAAGTTGTCAGTGAACAAAGATACACTGAAGTTCTCTATATGCTTCTTGACTATCAATTTCATATTTGTTGGCAAAGAATTGCATAAACAAGGAACCCAAGATACTGCACCAATCAAGTTAGAGGAATAGTTGTTAAATCCAAATCAAATTGTAAAATCGTAAGAGTAGATTTTATCCAAATCACAAGGCAAATCATTAACTGTAGGATTCAGTATGATTCCTTGAAAACTAGTAAATATACAAAAAAGAAAAAGAAAGAAATTATTTAAATATAAATAAATCATTCCTATACTTTTTAGGATCCTTCACGTAACACCATATATTGATCTGTGTTACGGTCAAATATTAGCAATTAATATCATTGCCATCATGCCATGTAGTTATATTTAGTTTATGTGCTACAAAGTATCTAATTTAAGAAAATCGTATCATTGACATAAACAACTTTTTCATCAAGAAAACTTATCACTATCACTGTTGCAAAGAGTAACCCCATCATTTTTTTTAATGACTTCAGCATATTCCTAACGAGGATGAAAACCATTTTGCCAACTTAGTCGAGCAAAATAATTTTAGGATAGATCAGCGAGCAATGTAATTCCATGATTCATTTTGTCTACAAAGTAAGAAAACTAATATGAACACCAAGATTTTAATTCAATAGGAGTCTAGTCCCATCACTTCTTCCTTTGAGACGATAATATCAGGAATATTAGATACGTAGCTGCTATTTTTCTGGTTTCATTGGTTAAATTGCGATTGAATAAACACTTGTTGCCATATATTTGAGCTCCTAAAAACAAAAGTATAACTTTGGGATTCCAGGAGGGAAGAATGCGGGGTCAAGCATTTGTGACATTTCCATCAATTGATCTTGCTCATCATGCTTTGGTATGTTCCTTACGGAATCCACTCTGGTATGCTAAGCAGTTCCTTTTTCTTCTTCTTTTTTTCTTAAATGAATTTGTTCTTAAATTCGGTGTGCTTGTCCATCTTGTGTATTTTTTTTCCACAGAATATATGGATTAGACTGCATCGAAGTACACAATATAGTCTAGGAATTGATCGGTAACTTTAGGATGACTAGACCAACCTACAGGTAGCCATATCCAGGCTGGATTGATCGGCAAAATGAGTTTCCCAAGGGGAATAAAATACCTGAGTTCTCTCTATTCTCAGGAGACAACTGCCAATCAACTATAGTTGACAATTGAACACATTGCTCGTTTTACCGTACAATGTGGTGAGGTTTCAGCCAATGACTATTTTAAGCTAAGATTGTTTGGGAACTCCTTGTCCAGCTGCCACCTAATTCGCTACTAACTAGGTCGTTAAGGAGGAAAGATTCCATAGTATTATAGAATGTAGCCTGTAAGTTTTCTATGGTTGATTTGGCTCGGGTAAGACATTTGCTAGGAGAATTGGTAGATAGATATATTGCACGGTTCACACATATTAGGAACGTTGTACGATTATGTTGCCTACGACCAAGTTACTTAGAGCTGCCTTGATATTGAACTTTGGGAAAAATTTCGAAGTCATGGAATTCGAGGATATCTTCGAACTCTCTACAAGGGTAACCAATTACATATGGCTTCATAAAGAAGAAAGGCAATGTAAAGTTTCATCATACGGACCTATTACCAGGATCCTAATTATGAATTAGATTTGGCTGAAGTTGTGGCTAAAAAGGCATTAGACTAAGATACTGGTACCCTACATTTCAGAAGGTTGCTTAAATGTTGGATCATTTACAACTTTCAATTTGAGATAAGAATACATGGTCTTTGTAAAACTTTAAAGTCTTTCAACTCCTTGTTCTCCTTGTCTTTGTGTTGGAATGGTGATAAGGCATCCAATCTGATTTCAGAATGATAACCCTTGATTTCAGAATCTAGTGAATGGATATGTGTTCAAAGGCAAGCCAATGATCATTCAGTTTGGCCGTAATCCTGCAGCTGGCAAAGCAAACTAGTAACAATATTATGGTCAGTAGCTATCATTCTGTGTCCTTTTGTGGTATTTATCAATTATTTGATTGAAAGGCAATCTGTAAACGATTTTACTGCACTCATGAATGTTTGGTAGCTGCATCAATTGTATCTAGGAATGGGCATGGGTTGGGTCATTTGGGTGAACCACCCTTATTGGGCAGATTTTTAGTTCTCCCTCCGTTCCATTTTGATTCGTATGATTCTTGTATGTAATCTTCAGGGTTCTTGTCTTTCAGGATAACTATTTTGTTAATAATGACAAATTGCAGTAGGTGGGTGGGGTGGGTCGTGACCAGATTCTCGTATTTGTTCATGTTATCAGTTTAAGTGGGATTCAAATCATAAAGCTGTCACTGGCTCAAGTCAGGGAGTAGGAAACCTTAATTATCAAAAGAAAATGAATTACATCATTCAATTGAGAGTGTTTTGCAGGGCAGGCATTAAGAGATAAGTTTGCCCAGTAAAAAAGGTTGAACAGAGGCTTTGACTGCACCAATACAAAGTATTGAAGCATATTTCTGCTGCTACTTCACTGCAGTTTTCTGAGATTATGGCTCCCACACACCTCACATTGCTTGATCCTAGATGACTTTGATTATGAAAGCTTCGAGTAGTTTCAATGCTCTCTCTCTCTCTCTCTCTCTCTCTCTCTCTCTCGTATGATGTTTTATCCACCCCTTTTTGGTTCTGATATTTTTTTTAATCTATTTTTCATGAATCTATGATGGTGGTTGAGCTCTAGTAATTCAGAGTTGTATTTGCTCAGATTATATATATATTGAAATCTTTTCTGATCAACTTCATCCTTTTAGGTCTTCCTCTCATCATTTAGATCTTTCAGTATGCAGTGCCCGCTCACTAGCAAGACTTGGTTGGTTATATATACCATACCACACATGGACAATGTAGTACTAGACATGAGTCACTAGGGGTGGAACTCTGTTTGGTTTTGGTTCAGGTTCACATAATCAACCCAAGACCAAAACGATAGTGTTGAAGGTGAACTGAATCGAATTGAGAACCAAACTTTCCAACCTGAAACCAACCGAAGTGAAATGGACAACCCTAAACCCAACCCAAATTACAGTTTCGGTTTGGTTTGGATCGAGTGAGGTTGGGTTATTACATTGTTTTTTAAAATTACTTATATATATATATAAATATATAGATTATAATTCAGTTTAAATCAATTCAATTTGAAGTACATATACTAGAGGCTGGGTTTCGATTTGGTTCAGTTTAACAGAGGCTTCAATCCAAACCCACATCGATGTGAAATCCAAATCAAATCCAGTCAAATTCGATTAGAGCCAAATTGATTTCTCTAATCAATTTTGGGTTTAATCGACCCAAATTGTCAAATCGATTTCTGTAATCAATTTCGGGTTTAATTGACCCAAATTGCATTCCCTAGACATGGTACTTTATTCTTTAGTCTGACCGAACAATGATTTCAAGGATCGGATCGATCTAGATCTGGTCTGTACTGGAATTGGTCAGGATTGATTCGATCCCAAGCCGTGTTACAACTATTGTATCATGAGGCTTTGGATCATACCGGTCTAACTAAAATTGATATGGCCTAACCGGTACAATCGATCCAATGGCCGGTATAACGGAATCAACCGATCCAATGTTTATTTTTTAATTTATAAATAGAAGATTGGTATCGTCCTTCCTCCCGCTCTCTCCCTTTCTCTCTCTCTCTCTCTCTCTCTCTCTCTAGAATTATGTAGATAAAAGAAAGCGCATTTTTTTTTCCCCAGAAAATCCAGGAACAAATTTGAATGATAAAAAACGCGTCATTCCACGTGTTGCCTTGCCGGTAGTCCCACGTTGACCCCACAACCACCGTTAAATCCGGCTATAATCCTCATCTCTGTATTCTTAACGAAAGAACGACTTTCCCCTTTGTTCTTTTCAACTTCTCTCTACTTCACCAAAACGGAATTATCCATTTCTCTTCTCTCCCAAGCCACTTTCTCGAGTTAGTTTTTCACTATTTTCTGATTTTTCTCTCTCTCTCTCTCCTTTAATCCATCTATTACTCTCTGGTTGTTCAAAGAAGCCTAGTAAGTTTTCATCTTTATCATCGATGGCTGATGTTCTGAGCAAAAGCAATCTGTTTTTGCCATGCCCACATCTCTGCATCTCTGTTTCTCCGAAGAAAACATCTTCTCTTGCTGGGTTTCCTTCTCTGAGATTCAAACCTTTGAGATCTTCCTTAAACAGCGATTTTCATGGGCGACAGATGATTATTCAAAAAGGTGGAAAGGAGCCTAGGACAGGGAGGAATTCCCGACCTTTCTCTGCACAGGTTTGTAACATCCCATCTCTACTGACAAAAATAATTTAAGAAAATTGGTATTTAAGATCTCTCTCTCTCTCTCTCTCTCTCTCTCTCTCTGTTTTTGACTTCCCTCCAATTACAAGAATACCCAAAAGAGGAAAAAAGAAATAAATGTTCTTAGATAAGGTTTTTTGTGTTTATTTTTAGATTTATTATAATTTGCCTCTGATTTTACTCCCACTCAAAGCCTTGTACACTTCCACTTTCTTTTGTTTTGGTTCTTCATTCATAGTAGGAAATTCCCTTTCAAAACCAGATTTTTTAGTCGTTTTTATTTTATTTTTTTGGAAATTTTCCGTTTTCATATGCTTTATTGAATTTCTGAGGTTTCTCCTCATTCTATTTCAATCTTATTAACAGGATCGTATTATAGTTTGATGAAAATTACAGATGAGTCTTACAATTGGGAAAGCTCAAAAATGGTGGGAGAAGGGGATTCAACCCAACATGAAAGAGATCAACTCTGCAGAAGACCTTGTAGGCTCCTTATTAAAAGCAGGGGATAAGCTTGTAATTGTGGATTTCTTCTCTCCTGGTTGTGGAGGCTGCAGAGCTCTCCATCCAAAGGTAGATACAGCAGATATCATCAAGACCTGTTTTTTTTGGTTTTTTTTTTTTTAAAAAATTATATGGATTGTGTTGTTGTTTATGCAGATCTGTCAATTTGCAGAGATGAGCCCAGATGTACAGTTCATTCAGGTGAATTATGAAGAGCATAAATCCATGTGTTATAGCTTAAATGTTCATGTTCTTCCCTTCTTCCGGTTTTATAGAGGAGCACACGGTCGTCTATGTAGCTTCAGCTGCACAAATGCTACTGTAAGTTATCTCTTCTAAATTAAAAGTAGAGAGATTAAGAACCCATCTTTTTTATTTTTTATTTTTTAAAATTTTATTATTAGATTCATTTGGGTTTATTGTTCTCTGTTTTTCTTATTGAACCCATCTTTTCTTTTCTTTTTCTTTTTTAATTTTATTATTAGATTCATTTGGGTTTCTTGATCTCTGTTTTTCTTATTGAACCTCTTCTCAAAAATTTGAAATTGGGCATTAGTTTATGCTTGGATTTGACTCGTTTGATAATACAGATCAAGAAGTTTAAAGATGCACTAGCGAAGCACGCAACAGATCGGTGCAGTCTTGGACCTCCAAAGGGACTAGAGGAGAAGGAACTCCTTGCTTTGGCTGCAAACAAGGATCTTTCATTCAATTACTCACCAAAACGTGTGGAGCCAGTGCCGAACCCTGCGCAGGAGGAAGTGATTCCAGCAAAAGAAGCAGTTCCTGCAAGCTTCAACTTGTCTGGCTCATCATCCTCGAAGGCAGCTCAAGAAAGTGACAGAGCCTTGGTGGGTGCAGGGAGATGATTTGTAGAGTTTTATCCATTGTACAGTTGTCGTGTCCTCTTCATAGCCATTCATCATATATTGATGGAGATGATGGTGAGAGAGAGAGAGAGAGAGAGAGAGAGAGAGAGAGAGAGAGATTGGGTATTATTAGATTTTTCTCTTTGCTATTATGTACATATGTTTGTGCCTTGTGAGGGAGTTGCAGGCTATTCTTTTGGATTTCAGCCTGCATGCATCTTTTGAGTTTTTTTATATCAAATGTGTTGTTTGGCTTTTGCTTTTTCTTTTGGATTGTTGGGGACTTGGATGGAGATGTTTCTTCGTAAAAGGCTCTCATTCATAGTTTTATTTTTTACGTTTATTTGTTTATTGGGTAAGTAAATTATATTGATACCCCCTCAGTTTTGGCATAACGGGAACAAGTACCCTTCAAACCTAATCCATCACAAACATATTTTAAGGACAAAAATATCTTGGATTAATGATATGAAGAACAAATTAGGTGCTTGTTTATATGGAGGAAGAAAGAAGTTTTGTAGTAATGAAAATTGTGAAAATCTCACAATTTACTTCAAATTATAAGATAAGTTAATAATTTATTTTGCTACTTTTTTAACATATTGTACGTAATAATGGATAAAAGGATATTATAGTCAAATGAGCAATTTCGTTACAGATCGTTCAAGGAGTTACTTACTTAGACCCTTCTGGTCAAATGAGCAATTTCTTTACAGATCGTTCAAAGAGTTACATACTTAGACCCTTCTAGTTTGGCCTAATAAGGGTATATTGGTTGTAATGTCCAATGTTTGAGAGGGTGTTTGTCACGTTCCGATCCCAGTGACTCATATCCCAAGAGGAAAGGCACGGACAACGAGGTATGACCTTTGGGATCTATTGCTAGACCGCGGATCGTATATCATAACCATTAAAATTAATAACTCATATGTGATCTTAACAAATCTTCTCATTTCATTAAAATATTTCAGAGTGCGCTCTTACATTGCTTTAAAAGA
>JAUPMG010000013.1:171808-183704 GCA_031762675.1 Pachysandra terminalis
TGTATTTCAATGAACATTTAACTATATCATTTTCCCTTTGTATAACTTCTAAGTATGTTATTGCACTCTGATATATTTTACCTAGCTGACAACATCTCTAAGTATTAAGGTTGGGTTTCTCACCTAATTAGATAATAGGAATTGATTTAAAAATACTAGGCTAGATACAATATTTCCGCTGCTTATATTATAAATATTTAGTCGGATATTAATTTAAGGATTTTAATAACTAGCAAGCTATACCTTTTTAATATCCGATTATATCTTAGTTCATTTTGGCTAAGGTATCGCTGCCACTCCCAGACTTCCGTCTGGAGTGAAGGTTACCGGTTCGGATTCGGGTTGCCTATGAGGTGTCCGGTTCGGGACGTGACACAAGTATTATCGAATTACCCATATAGAGACCTTAGATTTAAGTTTCTTAGCAAGCAGTTCGTTTCCATGATCAATTATCCCCTGCAAAGAAGAGTCATTATAAAATCCTTCAAAGTTCTAGGTTAAGTAACCAATTCGAGCATCCTTGAATTGAACTCAGTGAAATCAAATATAAATATGTTCCCTTCTAAATGCCTTTAAATAAAGTACAACAATGAATTTCACAAGGTCTGTCGAAGTCATCCGAAGCTGTTCCCTGGGGATGAGAAAGTAAAACATGCCTTCCAAAATCTCCAATAAGGATTCCTTCGAATTCAGTGAGGTAAAAGTCTATTGACGGTGACAGACCCATATCTTTTGTCCTTCGAAGAGGACAAACCCTTAGTCCTTTGAGAAGGGTGACCAACCCTTAGTCAATTGAGAGTGACAAATCCTTGACGAATTGACCATCTCAGGTTGGTTCCCCCCTGATAGATCTATAGTGTCCATTCAATCCTTCAAAGAGTTTACTTACAGAAAAAGCTAACTCTTAACAGGATATGAATGTGGAGATCTGTGATCAAGCCAAAAGATCATTAGTAAAGCTGATGTGGATCAATAAGAGTGCGAATGCCGTTTGGAGTTCACACGCGTGAAGTAGTGGGGGAGCAAGAATATTGCTTTATGAATGATATAGGGCGTGCAGGCGTATCTTAAGATCATTCTGCGTGTCCAATGGGATTAATCAAACCGCTTGATCATCAGTATTGTATAACTTAAGCAAAATATGAGTATGACGAACCCTGCCATAGGGAGACATCTTACCCCTATCCATCTAAATGAAGCAACTAGATAAAGAAAAGCATAAATGCAATATATCTTGTGAAATGCCTAAGGGCTAAGGCTAACAGAGTCCAAACCTCCCACTCAATCTCCCAAATACTGTGCTAAATCCATAGCTTGAATGCCTAAAACCCTTCTCAAACACCAATAACGTGAGGCAATACAAAGCAAGTGGTAAAGAAAAAGGAAAAAAAAAATCATAAGAAAACTCAATCTCTTTCTAACCAATCAGGTACCAAGTTTAGCTTTTTATTTTATTTTAAATTTAATAAATTTTAATAGCTATGGATCCCACCGAAGTTTATTTTTTGTGTAGATGTCACGAGACTTTTAAGGGCTCCACCAAGTTACCAAACTCACTCAAATCTCTTTCTAACTTATTTCTATTTTTTATCTAAAAATCTTCCTATATCCCTTAAATCTTTCTCCCCTATCCTCCTCCAAAATTAAAAGTACCATTTTTCTTAAAACAGGCCTCTATTTTTTTTTATCGGTAATCAAAGTATATTTGTATTAAACAATATATAGAAATTTATAAGTACGAAAAAAAAAAAAGAAAACCCCAATGTACACAAAATGTATCCAACGATAAGCCCCCCAAAAAACCATCTGTAAAACACCAACAGGCCTATAATACCGCATTCACAGACCAACAAAAGCCTCCCAATTGTCCTTGAATTCAGAGAAAGACATAGAACCTAAGGTCCCCCACGAACTAAGCCAAAAGAAAGAGGTCAAGAGAATCCCTTCTTCAAGCTTAGCCACCAAAGCCTCCCTATTTTCAAAAACTCTGCAATTACGCTCCAACCATAACATCCAACAGCAAGCAAAAGGGAAAACATTCCATAGCAATATTTTTTAAGAATAAATGCGATAGAAAGAGGTGCCAAAGTCATTGTATAGATAAAAGAGAATTTTATATTATAAACATTTTATCCATCCAGTTCAAATATGTTTCGTTTGGGTTGGGCAGGGTAAAGGTTCTTAATAATAGATTGTCATTAATGACATTATAAATATTAATTATGGTTCAATTCTTCACACTCGTGCATCGCACAAGATTTCCACAAGCATATGTATATATGTAACATCTTTTCATCTTGAGCCTAGGTTGTCCCGTGAACTTTACAAACTCGGACAACTGGTGAGTCACGGATTCCACACAAGCAGCTTATTTGGAGAACCCCACTTGTCCAAATGTGCTCCAAGTCGATCCGACTTCACATACTGAGTTTCAGCTATAAAACTATTCACAACATGGCAAGAAGGGTTTTCTCTAATGTAACATCTTTCCAGTGCAAAACTTCGAAAATATTAAAAGAATTTGATGGCAACTGTTGTGCATGAAAAGAGAAATGAAACACACATTAATAGGGCATATGAGGGTTTAAATATTGTCAATATGGCCTATCCAAAAGCCTCCTTGTCAGAAGGACAGACTGGATTGGCAACAGCATTGCTCCAAGTGACAGAAAAAGCCATGTGTCACCAGGCACATGAACCTGATGTAGCAGATCAGAACACCTTTCTGTCAAAAGCTCTGCTTTTTTCTCCCTTTATCTCCTCCCTTGTGTCACGTAACCATATTACATTTTCCTTACAAGTTCTATTTCGATAACCGTCAATGGTTAAACAAAATCCAAATATTTGAGAATTGTTTCAAAACTCAAATCCATGACAAACATCACAAATAAATTTTTCATTAAAATTGAAGAAATAATAGGGGAGAAAAAACAATAACAGTTTATATATGGATTGGCCCTTGCAAACCCAAGCACCCCCCAAAATAACAGTGACAGTGCTAGCTACCAGTTTCCAGTTTGACCAAACAACCTGGTTCAGCTCTTAAAAAGCAACAGCTGAATTTCAGCCATAAAACTTTTCACAAGACATCTGGTAGCAAATAACAATCAAAGTGATGACCTTCTTCCACTTGACTCGAGAATGGTAAAAGATTCCACACTTGTTCAAGAGGAGATTATCTTAAAGTAGCAGGGCTTAGAATATAATGAATCGAGGTAGGTAGTTACAGCAGTAAAATTGCCAAGCAAAAAT
The DNA here is from genome assembly GCA_031762675.1 of Pachysandra terminalis. Lineage (NCBI taxonomy): Eukaryota > Viridiplantae > Streptophyta > Magnoliopsida > Buxales > Buxaceae > Pachysandra > Pachysandra terminalis. The sequence continues at coordinate 175,061 of JAUPMG010000013.1, forward strand.
AGGGAAAAATCAATCACATCAGTACAAAAGACAAAGGAAGAGAGGTGATTTTCCCCCTGTCAAGGGGAGAAGTCCACTTAATATCCCACGTATCTGCAGGATGTGCGAATTTTCCAACATGTTGCCAAAATTTCGGCGAGATGTAGCGAACTTTCGCTCCATGTTGCTGACATTTCAGCAACATGGTGGAAAAGGGAGAATTCACTGAATTCCCCCAATCTTTCATGCCACCGATAAACGCTGGCCTCTTAAGAGCCTTGGTTTCCACTAGCAAACAATCTCAAAGCCATACAAATTTTGGGATCCAATATCCAGTAGTGAAAACTATAAGAGGCTAGTAATGAGGAAATGAACTACGTTCCATGGAAATATTACATACATCTTCCAATGCACTACTTATGAAACTCAGATCTACAAAGTTCTTTTATCAAGGTGACCCTCTTGAGAAAGTGCAAGGAGATGCTCTTTCATTGGAAAGGGATCAGAAAATTATACATCTAATAATCAGACCTAGTGTGCAATTCCAAGCTGAATATAAACATAGCGGTAGGATTAATGACGTAACTAATAAATGGCTGTGGAGATGGGATTCCAATGTAGCAATTAGAGTTGAAACACATGAGAAGTAAATTTGAAGGGAAAATGAAGACAAGACCTAAAAAACATTGATTTCGTGTCTTTGCATGAAAAATTATAGTAACACGTACATATAGTATTTGATATTGTTTTATGGACATAAATAAAACAAAAAACAGCTCATCCCTTCCCCTCTTCAAGAGAAAACAAATCACTAACTGGATTTTCCATCAATTGATTAGCTTAGCCGGCTCAATGTGTGTAGAGAAAAAGAGAAGAGGGAAGCTCTAACTAGAAGTTCGGTTTGGATCTTGATAAACAGCCAGACTAAACTCATGATTAGGCAACCACCAGAGTGAGTCCCTGGACTGAACTTGCCATCGCACCAGATCGCCAAACTTCACAAAAATCCATAGGGACTCATGAATTAGCCTTTAACGACACTAGAACGATGAAAAGAAGGTAAAAGAGATAATAGGAGAACGGGTTCACTACCGGCCCATGGTAATTGACGACGGAAATGAAAATCAGAAGTAGCAAGGTATCATGAAATAATACATGCTTTTACTAATTGGGAAGGGAGTATTTGATTGATAGGTTGACATGTAAAAAGTCTTAACCACTAAAAATGGAACGAAAAGGGAAAAAAAATAAGTGAATCTTTCCTTTCCACTAGACATAATGGCAGAAAAAAATAAACAAAATACTAAAAGGATGTTGCTCCATACTTACTGTTAAGAAGAATTAGCACTTAAACATGAGATCACTAACACGGGAAAAAAATGCGAAAAGAACAAATCCGGGTGGAATATAACATCGAATTGTTGAATCTAGCACGTGTGATTTCAGGCTCTTAATACTGTTAATCAAGTCAATACTCCCATCAAACCTATAATTGTTAAGCTTTTATCCAGTAATCCAGTGGATAGTTCTAATTGAAATCATATGCAATAGAAATGTACAAATCATGAAATCTTCTGACTCAATATAGCTGAAAACAGTAACTGCAACTCCAAAACTCATACAAAAGCCAATTAAACGAAATTATTCCAAAGGCAAGGAGCGTGTGCCCCTTAATTGATTCTCAGAAGACACACTGCTTCCCTAAAAGTATTTCAGAGAAATAGATAACCAGAGAGTACACACAAACAGAAACAAAACGGAGTTTACCTTCAAAAAGCGACCCCTTTTATTCTCGCCAATGTCGAAGTAAAACACCTACACAAACACAGCATCAGAGATCCATATGTTTATTCATGGCGCAGATACAAGCAAATCAAAAAATAAAATAATTGAAGAAACCGAACAAGCCTTGGAAACTCATACCTTGGTATCAAGCTGCAATTCCTTGCTAAAAACCTCCTGTTCATCGGAATTAACGTAGTAGTTGAAGAGATCTAAGAACCAGGAAATGCCACTAACGGGAACGATGATAGTCGATCTCGTTGCCGAAGTCTTCTCAGATATCTTCAAATAACGACCTCGAGGATTCTCCTTGAGGTCGAAGTAGAAGAGCTTGTGCTCCACTTGAAGGGTTTTGCATAGCAACTCCACGTCGTTTCCACCAGAATTTCCTTCCATCTCCAACCAAAACCCTAACGCCTAATCTCTAAACCTCGCTGTGCACCAACCCTGAGCAGCAGAGATCTTTCCATCTAAGAATCAAAAGAACAACGCGAAAGATAAAGACGAAAAAAAACAAATCAAGATTCGAAGAGACTACCGTAGGAAATCTGGAGAGTTCAACGTTGCTGTTCTTATTTCTCTCCGTGGATGGCGCTGGTACCTTCCTCCTCCTCCTCCTTCTTCTTCGGCAAATTAGGGTTAGGGTTTGTGTTTGGAGCCATGGCGTTTGACTGAGTCCCATCTTCATGCTCTTTTTAACGCGAGGTTCCCTAACAAATCGCGTTTTTACGCCCTCTATGGGCGCATTGTTACCATGTTTTCTACCTTCGCCACTAGTACTTCTACTACTAGTAGGTAAAATTACGTTCTCAATCTCTTTCACACAGGAAGGCTGCTAAAATGCGCCGACGGGTTTGTCACAGTTTTAAATGTCTCCGTAATACAAGTGGATGTATAGTTTGAGGGTGGGATGGTTAAAGCATCAGCTATAACGTGCATCTAATTATATCATCTGCACGCGCATATAAACTCATTATGGTTTTAAGAGTATCTAGAGCACAGGTGGATGTTGTCTAGGTCAAGATGGTTGAAGCATCAATTGCAGTGTATGTATGTGATTCTACGCATTCACAAGAGTGGATATATGGATGCCATGCATCATGACTTTTAGAACACCTGATTGCATCGGGATATGTGACATACACTCATACACCTTTGTAGATGTATAGTGTGTGTGGATTTACGCTACATCTTATGCTTTGGCCATCTCGTTCCAAATGATGTGAGGCATCATATAACAATTATGATCTCATATCATTATCTTACGAGTCAAATAAGTTGGCAAAATCTGAGCCAACCCATTAATCCTATATCCTATCGAGTTGAGAAGGTTCATGTTTTCACCCATGAACATGTTAAGAGTTAAGGTTTTTCAACCGGCCAACAAACGAGTTGGATTCGACTTGGGGTGTGCAAACCGGCTTTTTAATCTGGCCAACAAATAAGCCCCGTTTGATGTAGCTTCCAAAGAGATAGGAAGCTTTTCCCAGTCTTAAAGAGCTTCTTAGATTTAAGTGAAACTTTTAAAATGATAAAATTATTCTTTCATTTTTATTACACATTTTTTAAAAAAGACAAAAAATCTATCACGCCCAAAATTATATATTGAGCATCTTTTTATATAAATTTTCTCACCAAACATATTTTTTAACTAATACTTTTGATTCAAAGCCTGTTTTTTTTTTTTTTTTAACAAAGCCCTTCACATTTAAGTCATTTGTTTGTAGAAAAGCTAAGGTAAGCAAGACCTAAGCATTTGGTAAACATGTATAAGAAGCAATTCTAAATAAAACACTTCACTGAAATGCTAATTCTATTGAAGCAGTTGATTTTGTTTTTCTAAATTACTTTTGCGAGAATCAATTTAGTCACTTAAGTAATATTTTTACTTAAACTATTTTATTCTCATATTATTTTATAATACTCATTTTGTCTTTTTTTATCTTCACTATTTTATTCTCATATTATTTTATAATACTCATATTGTCCTTTCTTATCTTCGAGATCTAAAAGCATTTCCATCTGAGCAACTTTTTACGAAACTCTTCATAACAATCAATTCTTAAGGAATCCCTTCTCCTTTACGGAAGCCATGGCAAACACGGCCTTAAAAAGCTTTTCCACGATGTGTTTGCATGAAATACAGTCCAAGAGAGCAATGCTACGACCCGTGTATCCACATCTGCTCTCTTCTTCATCTATACATAAACTCCATACATATGCGGACGTAGATCTTATTTCTCTGCTGAAACAATGCTCCGTCTTCAAACACCTAACTCAAACTCATGGATTCATGGTTCCAAGAGGGTTTGATCAGGATAACATTCTTGTTAGTAAATTCATTGATGCTTGCTCCTTTATGGGTTTCACAGATTATGGTTATTCAATCTTCACCCAGAAAAACCAACCAGATATCTATCTCTATAATACCATGATCAAGGGTCTCTCTCAAGCACAGAATTCTGCAAAAGAAGCTATCCTTCTCTATAAACGAATCTACATCACAGGCTTTCAACCCGATACCTACTCGTTTCCTTTCGTATTGAAGGCTGCGGTTCATTTATCTGCAATTGGAGTTGGAAGAGAGATCCATGGTCAAGCAATTCGATCTGGTTTGGAGTCCGATATTCACGTGGTTACGGCTCTCATTCATTTGTATTCAGCCTGTGGGGCTATTTCTGATGCCCGGATTCTGTTCGACGGAATGCATTTCAGAGATGTGGTTTCATGGAATACTATGGTTGCTGGGTATGCCAAGGTTGGTGATGTTGATAACGCAAGGGCCTTGTTCGAGTGTATGCCGGAGAGGAATGTGATATCTTGGACGGCAGTAATCGCGGGTTATGCTCAGGCGAGCCGGTCGAATGAGGCAATCAAAATTTTCCAAAGGATGCAACTTGAGGATGTGGAACCCGATGAAATCGCAATGTTGGCTGCTCTTTCGGCTTGTGCCCATTTGGGTGCTCTTGAATTGGGTGAATGGATTCATAACTACATAGAAAAAAATGGATTACATAAGATTGTTCCTCTTACGAATGCGCTAATTGACATGTATGCTAAGTCAGGAAACATAATTAAGGCTTTGGAAGTTTTTGAAAAGATGAATAATAGAAGTGTCATAACTTGGACTACGATGATTGCGGGGCTGGCTCTTCATGGTCTTGGCAGAGAAGCCTTAGAGATGTTATATCGGATGGAAAGGGCGAGAGTCCAACCGAACAAAGTCACTTTTATTGCCATCCTATCTGCTTGTAGCCATGTTGGTTTGGTTGACACAGGTCGCTGGTATTTCAACAACATGAGTTCACGTTATCGAGTCACGCCTAAGATTGAGCACTATGGGTGTATGGTTGATCTTCTTGGGCGTGCTGGTTACCTCCAAGAGGCGCAAGAACTAGTAAGGGGAATGCCATATGAAGCAAATGCAGCTATATGGGGATCCATTCTAGCTGCTTCTAAAATTCATGGTGATGTTGAGCTGGGGGAACGTGCTTTGAGATATTTGATCGAGGTGGAGCCTTGTAACAGTGGGAATTATACACTTCTGTCAAATTTATATGCAGCTAATGGTAGGTGGTGTGAAGCCGGGACGGTGAGGAAGTTGATGGTAGAAAATGGGGTGAAGAAGATGCCGGGAGCAAGTTCCATTGAAGTGAACAACAGAGTTCATGAATTTATTGCGGAAGATACATCAAATCCTTTGTTTAGGAAGATACATGAAGTTCTACCTGAGTTAAATTGGCAGTTAAGGATGGTAGGGTTTGTCCCGGAGGAATGTGTGGGACTGCTTGAATACGAGGAAGGATGAGAAAATAGTTTTTCTCCTACTCTGACATGATCTTGTTTCAAGTCAGCTTCGAGTACAGCTTGAAAGGGAGAAGACAATGTAACCATGCTTTGAACTCCAATGGCTTCCCTTGACATTAATTAAGTTATATGTTTTCTATATACGGAGAGCTACAGATAGATCAGTTTACAGATTCAAGGGTTGATTCATTATTCATCTGTGAAGCATTAGCACGTTATATGATATGGGGAGCAGACTTTACTTGATATCTTGGTGCGTTTACATGGATTTGGAAAAGTCAGTATGATCATGGAGCTTAATATCGCTTAGTTCATCAAAATTTGAGCGAGTGCATCAGCAAAAAGGTATGTTCCTTGATATCCTCTGGGTAATCAGAACTATTTAGTAGCTTTCACACAAGCATGCATAACCTTCTTTCTGTTTCCTGCTATATTTGTTGCTTCCACCATTTGAAGATTGGCCGTGGAGTGTGATGAGTGAATCTTACTGGTTCATTTTTTTCTAACGACTACTATGATTGAGCACTTGATGCTATCATTTTGTAAATTAGGAAAGCATGTTAAGCATAAAATATCTCGTTTTGGGGAAGTTGTTACACACTTACATGTATACATTATTTCTTGACCATTATCTGCATTATCTCATTTAATGCAATTTGATGATCTTGGGCAATTAAGAGTTCCTTTACTGCATCTTGATTGGAGTTTGTATCGTGCAAAGCACTATAGTTGTAACAACAAAGTAACCATGTTCTTTAGATCGTCTGAGTCACGGGAAGCTGTCTCCACTGCATTTCTGGCTAAGTCATTCACTGAAACTGAATTTTAAAGTTCAAATCTTGCAGATTTTGCCATCTTCAGAAATAACCATGTAAGATTGTCTATGCAGTTCTTGAGGGATTAGTGTATCACTTATCTGCTAAAGAGTAAGTGATTTTTTTTGGTCAGGTGAGAGTCTTCCATTTAAAATCTTATAAGAAGCACTTGATCATAGTTTTTTTAAAAAACATCTTTTTCATAATCTAATAATCTAGCAGAAATGTTGGTTCCAGGACGGTCACCCAAAGAATCATATCAACTAATGTAGTTTTGGGTTATAGTCCATTCTTCATAGGATACAATCCAATCGAACCAATATGGATGCAGGAATAGGTACATACATACACTTATTTTCTCAGTAGGAGCACATACAAAAACATTTATACTGCACTGAACCTGAAGCAAATAAGAAGATATTTATTAGGTTCCATCATACTAGCTGTTTCGATTTATGTCTGAAACAATTCTCCAATATTTCTTGGCTTCTCTACCTCCCTCTTCTGACAAATGGAAAATCCCTGTTACATGGGTTGAGATATGGCTTTATAAATATATCTTATGAACAGTAAGAAAACCAATTGCTGATTTTCCTCTTTCTTTCACATAATAAATGTAACTTAATACATAATAATACATCTGTACATGCTTTAAGCATAACATTCAAACTGGGTGCACCAACAAAGTGTCTGAAACTGAGCTTGATCAGGGGTTCACTTCCAGCTCAACCAAGTGAAGCTACCATTAAAATAGAAGACAAAAGTTCTATAACAAGCTCAGCGACTTCATGTTGCAACTTGTAAAAGCTTCTTCAAAGCATCAACCCAAAGAAGAAGTCATGTCCGAATCCCAAGCTTTGAAACCCCAATCCTAGAAGAGCACTGGCACATAAAATCTGAAGCTTATGTCTAAGGAGATTACATATCCCTGACCAAAAAAGAAGAAGAAATGTTAATAAAATTATCTTTGACATGTAGATAACATCATTCCATACGAGATCAGTTTAAATCATGTTATTACTAGAAAATAAAAAATAAAAAAATTGTATTTTTAGCACTTGAACTTCTTACCTATGTCGTGTATATTTTCTTGGGAATCGGTAAAGGGCATGGGAAGTGTCTTCCAATTTCCGTCAGATGGGTCCATAACCAAAGCTCTTCGAGAATTCAAAGTGTGTAAACAAGGTCTTGTCACAATCTGCATGCCTTGAGGAGGAGAACACATTTCTACCTTTTGAAGATCTTCTTTACTTGTGCATCCCTTTGACATGGGATCTTTCATTTGATCCATCTCAGTAGTCATTACTGTTCTTTCAAGACCAAGTATGGCTTGATTTGTTGGTTCAGTAGGACTCATTTTACTTTCTGCTACTAATTCAGATTTTATGACCAGGTTGGCTATATCATTCCTGACATCAGATGGAGAATAGGTTTCGCAGTCACTGTCTTTGAGTATGAAACCATCAGACAAACTCTTTGTTGCGTCTGCAACTACCTGCTTAATAGACATTTCATTTTCTTCACCATAATCTCTGCTCTGGGTAAAGCTACCACACTGCATATCAGGTGGAGAATTTGTGCATACATCCTCCACTAAACCATCTGATAATTTCCCTTTTTCTTCACTCTCCCTGTCGTCAGTTGTATAAGCTGAAGAAATTTGGTTGGACCCAGATTCATCAATCAATATTTCATCCAACTTATGTGGTCTTGCATCAATTTCGACTCCTGTAATGGACCTTCTAACTACCTCTGCATCATCTGCTTTCTTGGTCTTATCATGGTTCTCATAGCTAAGTATCTTTTTCTTGTTTTGCTCCATCCTCTTGTTTTTTCTCTCTTGGACGGGGATGGCAAGCACCCTTTTAACTCGATGAGTGCAAGTACTAGTAGTTGGTTCATCCCTTTGCAACCCCATCCACTTGTTAATTGTTAAGCATTTTGAGGGAACAATTTTATTTGTCTTTCTATTTCCGATTCCCTTGGTACTCTTCTGGCTAAGGTGAGTCTCTGAAGAAGCCAAATTTCTTGGTGATTCTTCCTGTTGTGGGAAAACAATCATTTTGATATCACACTCCGATGCATCATGACTGTACTCTGTTCCATAATCTGCACTACATTTCATGTTCAATCCCACCAAACAGCTTGTCCTGGAAGTATTACAATCTGAACCGTAGTCTGATGTATTGTTGATGGGGAAAGTCACGGAGTCGGCATGAACAGAAGAAGCTCTTCTTCTTCTTCTTCTTCTTCTTCTTCTT
>JAUPMG010000013.1:196726-217355 GCA_031762675.1 Pachysandra terminalis
ACAATGTGCCCTTATATTTTCATCTTTGAGAAAAAAAGGTCCTTGTCTCAGTGTCATTGTTGACTAGGTGAATTAGAGTGGCAGAAACTCGGGAATTGATCAAGCCAGGACATATTTCAGAGCGGAACTGATTCACCATGCATTTGCTTTTGTCTTGGTATGCCTAAAGATTGTCAGCCTGGTTTAGTGTTCAAAGATAGTAAGATGATCCTCACCATGGTAAAAGTTTTTCCAGTACCCGTCTGTCCATAGGCGAAAATGCATGCATTGTACCCATCCAAGGCAGATTTGATCACCGGCTCAATTTCTGAAGAGACTTCCTCTGAAATTTTAAATAGCAAACCCAACTTCTGTGAGTGATTCCAGAACTCATGGTTGCTATTTACTTGACATTAAGTTGAGATCAATGTGTCACAGTGAAAAACAATAGTAACAATAAGAGAAGAACAAAAAAATTTGCAATATATGTAATGATCTTAAGCACCTTGTGATGAACCTGTGTGAAAAACCTTGTCAAAACTGTAATGTTTGCTCTTATTTTCAGCAAATTTCAGTAGCACATTACTTGAGTCCGAGGATAGAATAGTTTGCAGATTGTCTAATTTCTCCCCTGCAGTGACAGGCCTTATACGACAAAAAACACGAATATTCCCTGCAAGGACAGTAACAATATGGAAATATAAATGGGATTTTGTAAAGTCTTCATATGAACTGTTCTCTAAGTTTTTAAGTTGTGATTGCTGCTTGTTAAGAACACTTTGATCAAAAATTGTAGCACAAATGATCAAGCCCTCCTGCATCAGTTCCGACTGTGGAGATGATGCAGGAGGAGGCTTGATCATTTGTTTTGGTGTTTGGGTGGTGTATATATTTCGGGGGCAGGATCCTTGTACATTTTTTCTTTTTTTCTGTGTCCAGGGCTTGAAACTAGTCTTCTAGCCTTGGAGTTGTTTTCTTTTCCCCTTTCTCTATCTTTATATAATTCATCAGTTATCAAAAAAAAAACTGTAGACTTGGTTGAGTTGCAAGCAGATTTGATTAACCAAAAAACAGATCTCCAAGCTATTGAGTTTTTAATAATAGCCTTCAACAAATTAACTGAGTTATTTGAGTTCCATACTTAAGGTTCAGATTTTAGTTAACAATCCCTTTCAATCTTCAGTTAAAGAAAACGCTACTAACCTTTCAAGTCTAGATAATCATTTAGAACCCGCCGCCTCTGTAAATTCAACTGGTTTAGATGGGCATTTAAAGTAGCAAGCTCATCTGTTAACAGGCATAACAGAAGAGGAAAAGAAAAAAAGAAATCAGATATAGGGAGATTGTTAGGTTTAAGTTTCTGAATATATAGAACAAAGGCATCTACCTTGAATCTTTGCAACAGCATCTTCCTCGTCGACATCTTTGTGCTCAAAGGATTTACGTGTCTCAAAGTTAACAGATTTTATCGGTGTACCATTGGATGGTTCTTCAGATGGCAAGCCTTTGATAATATTACAAACCAAATCAGCCCAACTAGGTGTAATATGTGCTTTTAGTCCTAGAAGAGAATGGATTGATTCGGCAAGGTTCTGAACTTCTTTTCTTGACTTCATAGTCTTCAATGGGGTAATATCTTCAAGAGGGACATAGAAAAGTGAGAATTTTGACAAGAAGATTAGATGAAGAAAGAAAATATCTGGGATGAATAATGAACAAATATTTCTCTGTTTTTAAGAATTATTAGGGATGAATAAACTGGAGAGTTGGGGTGGGTGTTTGAAGAGACATAATCAAGGAAAATGCAACTAAATCGAAATGGGGGTTGGTTTTCTATTGAAGAAAGAAAGATCAATAGATTCAAACAAGAAATGGGGTTTGGTTTTCTATTGAAGAAAGAAAGATCAGATGAAGAAATAAAATATTTGGGATGAATGATGAACAGATATTTCTCTGCTTGTAAGCATTATTGGGAATGGGGGTTGTTTTCTATTGAAGAAAGATCAATACAGATTCAAACAAGAAAATCCAATTTCTGGCTTTCTTTGCCATGGATTGAACTACTTCTATGTTTAGCCTGTAATAAAACCAAAAAGATTTCTTCTTTGTTCTAAGTTGAATTGAAGTATTCTTCTGTCAATGAAAAAGCAGCTTATCAGAAATAAAAAGAATAATGGTAGGAAATAGACTCATACTGGAACGTGTACCTGCAAGCTTTCCGTGTTTCCAGAAATGAAGTATTTGAGGATGCTAACAAAGAAAATAAGAACAGCAACATTGGCAAAAGCTTACCTCCTCAAAGCTCCATAGAGGATGTGGATTGGAGATTGGAGAACAAGTTGTACTGGCACAAACAAGGTCTGTTATCTTGCAGAGGAAAAAGGTCAAATTCTACTTCAAGACAAACCCAACAAACATCATCACTCGGTCAAAACTTTGAGTGAGAAAACTCATGCCAGGGAATGCAATATAAAGAGAGAGAGAGAGAGAGAGAGGAAAACGGTTTAAGCCGAAGAAAGATTACAGGGTTCTGTTCTGTTCTGTTTCATTCACTAACTGCCATTTTAGACACGTAGGAGAAAAATTCTGTAACAATGTTAACCTTTACTTTGTTAGGATTCTCTGAGAACCCATGTGGAAGCATTAAAAAGGGCAGAAATATATTTATAATTATGTTTCTGTGAATGGGTTCTTGACAAAATACCTGAACTTCCATCAGTATGTGAGAGAGAGAAAGATGTTCCTTGGTAAGAAACCCTTTGAAGGCATTCAATAATGGAATGTAGGAATGATGACATTTCATTGATTTCAGAGGGTGAGAGTGTGTGATTTTGCAATTAATTTGTCTACCATTAATGACTTAGTTTTTACTCACCAACCATACCTTTTTCCCCACTCTCTCTCTTCAAATGTGTATAAACTACTCCATATAGACCAATCACCTGGGAGATGAAAATTCCCTTCCAACAGTAGCTTTTTTGTGTTTTATTTAGGAAGACTGCTATTGACAATCTCTTCTTATCTCTTAAGCGAGAACTACCTTACAAGAAACACTAACAACAATTAACAAAATTGGTACCCTTTATATTTTATTACTTATATATTCTTTGTTCTAGGTGATAAGAATAATCCAAACAACGAGGACAATTTTGTTTCGATCACATACTATGAAGAAGTTCTGTAGAATGACTGTAGCATCCCCTTCTTATAAAGATAATATCAGAAGTACCCTTATGATCACATGATCAAGATTTTCAATATATATATATATAAGAATCCCAAACTCTTTCTGAGCCTAGCATCAATTAAGGGGAAACTCAAAATTAGGAGGATTCATCAAAGAAATAAAAGATAAACAGAGAAGACGAAAACAAATCAAGTGCACAAGAACCGTGGTTTTACATGGTTCGGCAATAATACCTACGTCCACAAACTATTCTTAAAAGCTTCAAGAATAAGTGTTACAAGAGCAGCAACAAAAAATATGATAAATATTTTACAATTAGTGTTAAATAAAGCAGTTCGACCGGCGGAGTCAATGGATGGATCATCAGTACTTCTTGAATTCTTCAGTAGCATCAGTCTCCACATAACAACAAAATTTTGATATGGGGTCGAACTATAATCTAAGATTTTGCCACAGTTCCATAGTCACTGGTCTAGATCCTTTTTCCTTTTTTTTTTAGTAATGGTGGTCTAGATCCTTTTTATGTGCATGTGTAAAAGCTCAAGTTGTTGTTTAGTTTTGGTGACCAAGCGGGCTAATTAATCCCATTAGACACGTGATGCTATCTTAAAAGTGCGTATGCACGTTTTCTGGGTACAACCGCGTACACTAAATCATTCAATAAAGTTGTAACGGCTGTACAGCCGCCTCTCACGTGCTAGTTGTCAACAACGTGCTGTGTGTTGATTGGACCGTTTGGTAAAAAGGTGATATTTGAAACGGTTTAAAGATATCTGACTGTCTTTATCACCAAAAAAGAAACCTTCTTGAAGAAGCAACCTTTTTTGAATTCCAACCTATGGGCAAATGCCACGTGTCCCAAACTCAACAAACACAAACTAACGTCCTTCTTGAAATATTCAAAAAGATAAGGACTTATGTTCCTACGGCACACTGTCTTCTAAGCACTCGAAGGAAAAAAGATTTATCTGTTCCTTCGAAGGACCTTATTTCACTCGAATGACATATTTAGGACCATGCTACCCCTAAAAGACTTATTAAATAGGTGAATCTTTAAATAAAACCTCAAAGTCACATCTAAAACATACTACGAGTGATTTTATTACATTACCTTTACATTTCCAAGGCATTCCACTTGAAGAAAGATCTTCGAAGGAACTTTTTATACCTTTTAACTCAGAAGTCATTTTTGGATCATATCTATAGACTTTAAAGAACCACTTATTATGTTTTGTCTTAAAGGAATTACAAAGCAGATATATTTTCTTCTGCTAAAGCGAATTCGAAGGCAAACTCGAAGGTTAACCACTTCCAGATGGTGAATTCGAAAGCCAACCATCTCCAGATAGTGAATTCAAAGGAGGTATATTCCCTCCTACTAAAAGTGCATTCGAAGGAAGTATATTTCTTTCTCCTTAGGCGAATTCGAGGCTAACTACCCTGAGATGGTCAATTCGTCAAAGGACCGGTAACCCTTAAAAAGACTTAAGGATTTTTGTTCCTTCCGAAGGACACAGATTTGGTTTTCTCCCTCGAATGCACTCTTTTATGCATCCGAATTACAAACTAGGACTCGAAGCCGCTTTTATTCATTCTTATAAATAGACTTCGAGTTCTACATTGGATATATCTTACTTCTTGAAGTAAATCCTCAGTAGAAAGAGCTTCAGGAGTCGAAGGCACGTCATCTCCAGAAGTATTTCCTGAAGATAGTTTTCCTACGAACTTTGAGAATATCCTCTCACTTCACTTGGGAGTAATTCACAAGGAAACATATTTACTTCTAATTTCATTCAAGTAGAAGGCATTCGAATTGGTTACTGACCTCAAGGGATTTCAAGATAAATTCTTCCTTACATGGACTATTGATCATGAAAACGAGTTCCCTGATGAGAAACTCAATTTTGAGTTATCTATATGGAGAATACATTGATCACCTTGTAAGTATACAGTTATTTTTTGTTTCCTTCGAAGGAAGATAGCCGCCAAAGAGAGTTCATTCAAAAATATACGAATTCAGAAAGGTATTTATGACATTGAAGTTTTCTAAAAGTTGATTGAGACGGATTTCTCAGAATAGACAACACGCGATAATTTCTCATTTACTTATAATATCTGCTGTATAACTTATCTAAAGAGGATTTTGTCTTATCTGGATTGGCGGTAAGAATCGTGACATTGCTTTCAGATTTATATTGCATGAAATACATGTCATTCAATACGTTTTCCTCAATGTCTGAAGCAACCTATCACAGAGCAAGTTTTGAAGATTCGTATGACTCATCCCTCTCTCTGGAAATTACTTAAACGTGTTGAAAAACACGTGGCATTTGAGATATGTTTAATGCATGGGGATATTTATAAGCTTCTCTCTGGACACTTGACTGAGTGACATTTATCATTTTTTAAGAGGCTAAATTTCCTATAAATAGCTGAATATTTTCTCCATTAAAGAGGATCTAGAGGCTCTGAAAGTCCAAAAAAAAAATATAATTTAAGAGGTAGAAGACAACAGTGAGTTAAGGCTCTAAGAGAGAAAGGGGATAGTCAGTCATTCGAATTCCTTGAGGTTTTCTTACTCTGAGATATGCATTCAAATTGAACTTTCAGTTATTGCAAATATTATTTTTTCTTCTTGTCTCTTCTTTTTCTCTTATTTACGGAAAATGCTTTTGGCAAAACAGCTGCGCGACAGTTTAGATTGTCTTGAAACATACTTTCCCTACCTATTTCTCTAAAAAAAAAATCAATTGTATCGGTTCACATAAATTAGTTTTCTTTTTATTGTGATAATTGATATCCAGTTGACGTGGGAGAAAGAAAGTGATTATGGAGCAAATAGGAGTTTGTCCTTTGTGAATCATCTTACAATTCTGAGCTTGGTTTGTACCTCTCATAGATTTGGATTATTTGCGTTTGTAGTTGAAATGGTCGGTGGGCTCTGATAAAAGCAAGGAAGGTAGGGTACTCTGGTACTGAGGGAGGGAGAGGGCCATCATTGCTTTTTGGGTACTCGAAGGAACTGCCTACAATATTTTGTTATAGCTGCCTACTCATTAGCTGCTTTTTTTTGTTTGCATTGTTTTTAGGCACATGGGTAGGTGTGAGAGAGTTCTGCTCACAATATTATTTTGTTAGATTCTCTCTAAACCTAATTTCCATCAATATGAAAGTCATTTATCATTTGCTGTGTTTTTTTTTTTTTGGTAAGTTGTTATGTTTTTTAGAATATAAATGAATGAACGAGACAGAGAGAGAGAGAAAGCCGCCGGTTGGAAATTTGGAATAGTGGTAGTCTTGGCCCTTAGGGAGTGTGTGAAGAAGGAAAGATAAACAAAGACGAAGAAAACAAATTAAGCATACAAGATATACCGATTTATGTTATTCGACGTATGCGGATTCACATATGGTTCTACTATATATTCTCAAAAGCTCTAAAAAAAGTGTTACAATAGAAGTCACAAACTGACTTAGAATGTAGAGGTGTGGGAGAGAAAGCGAGAGCGCAAGAGTGTCAAACTTAAAATTAACTTATGGTATAATAATAATTTTATTAATAAAAATATTAATTTTTATTTATTTTTTAATATGTGAGAAGCAAAGATTTATTCACATCTTGTGTTTTTAGGAAAAAAAAAGAATTAGAGAGTAATTATGATATTACTTATCTAATATTAGGTAAAAAAGATATAATACAAATTTACTTTCCTAAAACTATATTCTAGATTTATTTTTATATTTTCATAAAAACCTTCAATATATTATAAGAAAACCAACGACATATTACACGAAAACTCTCAACATAGTATAAGAAAACCTCTTTATTTATACTTTTTATTTTTATATTTTCATAAAAACCCTTAAAAATTACAAAAAGAACCCTTTTAAATTACCATTTAACCCAATTCGTCTCTAGAAAGTCAAATCCACAGATTTGGAGTGTTTTCGCGCTCAGAACGTAAGTTGTATGACTTAGGTCACGAAAAGTATGATAATATTTTACAATTAAGACTAAACAAAATAGTATTTAAAATTACAATTTTCCCTTCTGGGTTTCATAACTTACCGACAAAGTCAATAGCTAGATCATCAATACTTTCCGAATGCTTTAGTATAACATCAGTCTCCACATAACAGAAGTGTTAGTCTCCCTGGATTCAAAACCTGCTTTCATCAAATAAAGAAAATTTGCTCAGAAATTTACCTTCAAACGAGACTTCATGTGTCATTCAAGTTGCCTCTCCAGACACACCGATCCCACTTCCCAAGAGGCTTAGGACAGCAAGTACGTAAGTGGGTTTGTGTATTGGGCCTACGGGCTATGTGCTGGGTGGACGGTGGCCCATGATATATATATATATAGAGAGAGAGAGAGAGAGAAGTAATGAAACACTCCCGTAATGATCAAGTTAGAATGTATAATTTGACTATCGAAACACCAAGACACACTTATATGGCAAGAATGAGAGTTGGAATGCTATCAATTATATAATATAAAGACTTGTACAATAAATAAAATGAGGATTATAATAATGAGTTATTTCTACATCGTTCCCTCTTAATAGGGCATGCATCAATTACTTCTCATCAAGAAATTAATGATATGGTTGGCTAACAATACAACAGCATATCATGATGAGATTTAGCAAACCATGCAAATCATGTAATCAATTTCTTAGGGTCCAAGACTGGGAACTAAATCATTCTTTACTGCACAGTTAAGTAATGGATGTCTCTGTTGAATAACTAACCAATCGACTGTCTTCTGTCTACTGCACGAAATGCATACAAGTAAAGCTTGGGTGGGTTTGGACCTAACTTCACAAGTCTTCATTGTAAGCGGCTTGCTCATGTGGTACAACCTATCCCAATAACAGCCCATCTGTTTGGGTAGCCCAAGAATTTATTAACCCAACCCATGATTGGTTTTTGATTTTTTCCTAATTGTTGCCCTCTTTTTGTTCACTTATCCTCCCATTTATCCCCATCTCGCATACTAAGAGCATCTCCAATCCTTATTTGTGGAGTTTTTTCTCCAAAACCTTTCAAAACTTTCTCCAAGTCTCTAAACCCCTCCATATATTTGGGGAGGAGTTAAAATTTTTCCCAAATTTGAAAAAAATTTTAGGGATCCCTAAACTTCTTTCTATAATTTCAATGGCTATGATTTTTCAATGTCAAATTTTTTTTAAACCCTTTTCACATCCGACGGTTTCTAAAAGATTTGAGTGCAAATATAGAGAGATGCATTGGAGAGCACTTTCCTAAATTTGACTTTTGAACCAAACTTACTCCCAAAATAAGGAAAAGTATATGGAAACGATTGGAGATGCTCTAATAAGTTTCAACCTAAAAAAAAACATTTACAACATGACAAAAGCGTCTTTCTATAATCTAACTTCTTTCTTTAGTAGGAGGCTTGAACTTGCAGAAGCAATATAACCCATCAACAGCTATGTTAGCCAGTTTGTCTGCAACTCGGTTACCCTCTCAAGGAATATACCGAGTTTAACTTTTTGATCAGTGATTTGGCTTTACTGCAAAGACCTTCAATGATTCAAGACCAGTCTTTGGAAATTAAATCAATGATGGCACTCAAATAGCCTTCAACCTTAAGTTAAGTCGATGAACTTGAGGAATAAGCTAATCTATATTTCCTAAAGTGTAAAAAATTGGGTGGATGTTTTATTGCAGTTTAAAAGGAATTTTTAAAAATAAGGTGGGATAAGCTGGGTGGTGAAACAAAACCACTTTCTTCCCTTTTATTTAGGCTGTGTTTGGCCCAGCTTATATAAGTGCTTGTTTCAACTTATAACTTATTAAAATACTTTTTTTAAACTTAAAAATGTTTTTGGTAACATCTAATGGGTAAGTGATTACCCATAAACAATAGATGATGACCAAGCCACCCATAAGTATAAGCTGCCAAGACCAACTTCTCTTATCACTTATGCGGGAAGCTATTTCTAAACTTTAAATATTTTCATAATATCTATTTTACCCCTAAACTTTCATAAGAGTTAAATAAATGTTATTTTTAAATTTTAATAATATTTTTATAATAACTATTTTACCCCTAAACTTTTATAAACAATTATATTTACCAAACACTATTTTCCTCAAGTAAACAGCTTATTGTTGCCGTGGATAAGTGCTCCCATCGAGTCACTTGTCCAATGAGTGATTATCCAAAAGCACAAGCCGGTACAAACGCAGCCTTAAGGCTATTATATATAAATAAGGGATAATGCGTCCAAATCGACCCTTTGTAGCATTTTCCTCTAGCAAAATCTGTGATTGGTCCTTATGATTTTATATGAATTGTTAAAATAGAAGGATCGATCACAGATTTTGCTGTAGAAAATGCCGCAGCCGACATGTGCCCGTCACAATCCAAAAACAATGCTCTCACCTATTAGAATCCACAGTACAGTAGTAAAAAGAAGTGAAAGTGATCCAAAGGTGCTTCTCACCCTCTCTCTCACACACACTTTGGCCTCGTTTGGCTTTCATTCTTTCATTCTGGATGAGCAACTCATTCCAGGAATGAGTTTCCTAAATTCATTCCGTGAATTAATTTTGAAGGCTTCTTCCACACCATTTGGGAGTTTGCACCACTCTTTACCATCCCATACTTCTGAATTTTTTGCAAAACATCGCGTTTACGGCTACCCACTTGTCCATATATAACATAACATCATCTACATTTTAAGTGCATCATATTAATTAGCAAAAGCAATTAAGCCTCTACTTAACCTTGTCTACACTATATATATACTTGCAGGCATCCCAAAAATATATTCTACTTCAAGTTAGAAACAGCAGAAAGAAATAATGAAAAAGAGAAAAGCAAGTAAATGCACATACTTCTAAGACAAATCCAGAATTTTATAAACAATTTATCTATACGAAGTTACCTTAACATACCTCTCGCATTCCCCCTATAGCTTACTCTATTTCCAATGAAAACTCAAAACACCATTAGAATATACACCAAGAATTTAAATCATTTGATATTAATTAAGGATCTGCTTCACACACACATACATATATATGATAAAGAGACAAATTTGCATAGAGCTATTATCATTAATAATGGACCCTGCAGGTTAGGATATCTTTGTATCAATTAAAATCTGACGAGTGCAAATATAAATCTACAAAAAAAAAAAAAATGAAATAACAAATAAGTACTTCAATTGAATGAGTTCAACAGGAAATGCATGATGCTCCATTCACATTTTTTTTTTACCTTAATGAATGAGGAACACTATACATAACATTAATCTATCTTTAATTTAGTAAAAGGATAATGCAGCAAATTAAAGAGAAAAAAAAATGGAGCAGAAGATAATTACCATGGCCAGTACTTCATTGTTGAAAATGAAGATCTTTCTTTATGTATGAGAAATGAGAAATGAGAAATGAGAATCAGCAAAGACCTAGCATGACGAGAAGAAAGAAAGATGTAGCCAAAGACAACTTGCCAATTTCCTTTATGCCAATCCCTTTCTTTAATTAAAGAAGGGAAAAGCAAATGCTGTAAAGAGTCGGCAAGTCATCCTTGGCTACATATTATTTAGACTCTCTAATCCTCCACGCAAGGCCATTGATGAAAGTAGCAGTACTAGTATAGCTGATAAATGAAGAAGCTGTATCTGGTTTTTGAATAAGGGGAAGACCAGTTTTGAGCCTTACAAATATATATATATATATATATGTGTAGAGAGAGAGAGAGAGGAAATGATGAAATGGTAGACCTAGTGATATTGGTGTATTGATGTATTATTATCTTCAATCGAGGTGAAGAGGACAGCTCCTAGAAGGATCCACTTTGGCCCAATAGAATGAGGTAATAATCTCTCTCTCTCTCTCCCCCCTCTCTCTCTCTCTCTCGATGCCAGATACAATTAAAAGCAAAAAAAAAACAATTTAGTACGTGTTGATGAAAAAGGAATTTCCATTTACAGAACTAGCAGAAGGCACGCGTGGTAATTAAGAGCCCAAAAAAATAATTAATAAATGTTTTTTTATAAGAAAGAAAGAGAATCATTAGTGCTTTTTTTAGAACTTAATTTTAGGAGAGGTTTAGGAAAAATGTGAAGCAATATGTAGTTAGGATTTAGGAAAAGGTAATGATGATCCCAGTTCTGTATGTATATATGTGACACCATATCATTGGTAGCACACATGATACTCTTTTATTTGCAACACATTATAGTGTTTTTTGGACTAATTTTTGAGTCTGTTTATACTATTTATGCGAAGCCCTGATTACTATTCACGAACACTATGCATGCCAAGCCCGTATTATTATTCACAGGACTATTCATGCTAATTCCGAATTACTATTCACGAACACTTTGTATATAATCCCGAATTACTATTCACGAGCACTATGTATGTTAAACCCGGATTATTATTCACGGACACTATTCATGTCCGAATTACTGTTCACAACACTATTAATGCAAGTATCATACCCGAGTTACTGTTCACCCGATACTATTCATGCAAGCTTACCTAGAAAAACAAAATTAATAATAGGAAGGTTTAAACTTTTTTTTCTTTTTTTTTGCTTCTATTAGTTAATTTTTGCCAAACAAATAGTATGTAGAGAGGTGATTAGTGGTAGATAAAATGGTTATATTGTACTATATTAGATGTTGTTTATAGGTCTTTTAGGGTTTTAGCAATGCTAGTCTCCCTTTTTAATGGGGCCACAAGGATGGCTGTAACTTAACTATCTCGCTGTAGAAGATGCGCGGCGCCTAGTTGGGATTGGATTAATTATGGATATCCACCCTTTTTGTACCCCTATAGCCTCTCCAAAGGGCAGGAGAGGATAAATAAAATAATTATATATAAATAAAAATAGAGAGAGAGAGAGAGAGAGAGAGAGAGAGAGAGAGAGAGAGGCATTCTATAAATGGTAGAGATGTGCAGATGTTTTACTTCCCCAAGAAAAAGAATATGGAAATCTTATATTTATTGGAAGTAGGATTTAAAAAGGTCTCTTTTCTATGCATTTATACAGGAAAGGAAAAAAGTAGATTTCAAGGTGATGGGGAGGAAAGATATGAAGAGCAGTGCAGCAGCAGTGTTAGTAGATGTATACTAATTCTAGGGAAGAGAGAGGGACTCGACGTTCAAGGCGTACTGCGTTTGACGTTGGCTCTTCCTTCAACTCTCTCTTTCGAAAAAAAATAGTTTCGATTCCTTTCTTTCCCTCATTCTATTGCAAGACCATGTTCCTTGGTTTGCCAAAAAAGATAATACTGTCTCCCTTTTATCCCCAGTTCTCATCTCTCTGTCTCTCTCTCTCTCGATCTAGATCTCACTCACTCTCTCTCTCTCTCAAGATAGTATGTTTTATGAGAGTAAGAAAAAACTACAAACCCTAGATAGCTATAGCTGCATCTTATCCTTGAGTGGGTCTCACAAGCTGTGTGATAGCTGATGACAGCAATATCAGGAGAGAAGCAGACATACCTGAAAGCTACTCTCTTTATTTGCAATAATAAGAAAAGAGGAAATTGGGTGAATGAGATTTCATTGATAAAACCAATCTATATACAAGACAAAATAATTTCGGTTTTTCTCCTAATTAACGAGGGGAGAGAGAGATTATTGATTATGAAATACGTGATTTTATTCAAAAGAAGTAAAACAGAAAGTGGATCGATCAGATAGATTTTTCAGGAGAATCACAGATATTTCGGGTCAATTTAGAAACCATGATAGTTATCTCTCTCTCTCTCTCTCTCTTTTTGAGTCGAGAGACAAAAGGTGCTTTCTATACTTTTTTCTTTTGTTGTAAACTTTTCTATAAATTTTCATGGCTAAAGGCCCGAGATAAATCAAAAGCATATATTGGATAATAATATAAAAATTAAAAAATTTAATAACATCTCTTGGAACTTTCATTTTGGCAAAGAAATGCACTTTGTGGATCTTCATGCATTAACAATTAACTACAAGAATCCATCAAATATCCCTAGGTAAATTTCATAATCTAATCCCAAAAAAAAAAAATTGTGTAAATATGGGGTGTTTTCTTTGAGCTGTTTTAATGGAGGAATTGAATTGTGTGGCTCAGATTATCCTTTGCTTTCTTTCTGTCTCTTCCTTTATTTTTTTCTTTGGCATGCATGGTAGCCTTGGTTATACCTTATGTTTTTTTTTTTCCCCTTTTTATATTTAATTTAATTTTTTCACTCTTCTAAGTGGATCAGTTGCCTTATTTTCCCTCTTCCCACTTTAGTTGATTACTTTAACAGGATCCAAAAGAGTGATATATGGGATTTTCCATTATTTGAACAAAATCCACTGCTCTTCTCATGGAGGAGACCATGTGGATTAATATTTGTAATTATCTTTCATTTTCATTCTTTTCTTTTGGATAATTGAGTAGAAACTTTGATACATGTAGACTTCATGCAAGTCAGATTGAGATTGATAATAATTAAATATATCCTTGAATAAAACTAAACCTCAAAAAAATTAAAAAATAAAAATAAAAAATACCCAATGGAAACATCTCAAGGAATTTCCATACTTCTTTTTATATTATTATTTTATTTTATGTTTTTTTTTGGAAACATCTCTAGGAATTGTGGTTTTCCACAATCAGAACTCACCATCTGAGCAAGCCCAGTTGGTTAGCTTTCATCTTCTTGTTGAAACTTGCTTTTCTGCACTTTTTATGGATGATAACATGTGGGTCAGTTTAGTTTCCCAAACATAATAGAAATAATTAATAATAAAAGAAATTTTGGCTGAACTAAATATTAATTAGAATTTAGAGCCAGAAAGAGAGAACCAAATCATGCTTTGATTTTTGTTTCGTGGAAATAGTGAGAAACAGTCAAAGAATATGAAATTTTTTTTTCAGTGTTCTTGGATTTGGAATCTGAACAGGGTAGGTAAGCAATTAAAAGTTTTTGAGGTGCATGTCAGCATGTGGATGTCATTTCCCGTACAAATTAAGTTCCAATATCTAATAGTTGCACAGAAACTTAAAAGAGTATGTTGCAGATGTTGGCCAATGCCTTCCAAGAATTTTCACTTGTCTTTCTTCTTTCCTCCCACATTTCTTAATAAGGATGTGATCTGGGCATCCTTTATTTTGACATAGGGGACACTAGGGGTACGTTTGGATCGGATGAATTGAAATATACATGAGAATTGGAATGCATATGAATTATAAATCTTATGATTTCAAATTCATATGCATTGAAATTCTGTTGCTTGGTTGATACGTTACTTGTAGTCTAATTTATTTACTTTGTATACCTAGTGTATATTTCTTTTATCTAGTACTTTTTATTTAACTCGAAGTGATGTATTCTTTTACAAATAGGGATGGCAACAAGACTTAATGTCTCGAGACTTGGTACTGAATCCGTCTCGACCGGTTCCGATCTAGACTGATAGTATCAGACCAATTGCTGAACCATTGGGATCGGTCACCGGATCGACAAAATTGATCGCCGGACCGGCAGAACTGGCCTCCAATTTAGTGAGTTACCCTTTTAAACCACCCCAACAAAATACGTGAGAATTACAATAAACACCACATTCTCATAAATCATGAGAATTAGGTGTCTTCGCCATAGGCTCGTAAACCCTAAGCAAGGCTCAAGCTCGTTAAAATATTTTAAAATATTTTGGGTTCAAGCTCATCTCAGGCTCGTTAATTATTTAGCTAAGCTAGGCTCAAGCTCATTAAAATATTTTGGGTTCAAGCTCGTCTCGGGATCGTTAAATATTTTGGGTTCAAGCTCAGATCCTAAAAGGCTCACCTCACAAAAAATTTGACTCACTCAGCTCCTAAAAAAAATATCTAAGTTGGTCCAAATACATTAACATTGTGGCTGATGATTATTATATTAATATAATTAGGCTCAATCTCAGCTCGTGAACCTAATTATAGAGCTCAAGCTCCGGTCATGCGACGCAAGCCCGCACCCAAGCCGAATACGCTCAGCTTGTTGAAAGAGCTAGCTAAAGCCTGCGCTTGCCCTCCAAGGCTTTCCAACCATGAATGATTTCTGAAATTATTCTACTCACCATATCAACCTTTATAAACCATGGCAGAACTCTAACAAAGAAATGACCTTCAGGCCAAGAGAGACTCTCATGTGGACCTTCAAATCAGCCACTGGATGCCTAGTATGTCACAATAGTTCACTGTAAAGCAGAAGATCAACATACCTTTTGAGCTTTATGACAAAATCTGAACACTGCAACAGTCAAACTATATCAGTTTCATTACATATGCCAAATGCCAAAAACCTACAATATATGCCCAATACTTCGATTGCACAAGCATTGTATAGTTATGACTGATCCAATAATGGAAAAAATAATGCAACAAACAAAGCAAATAAACAGTCAATATACTAAATCACAATTTATTTGTTATAAATCCTACTCAAAAGTAACATAGAAACCGTATTTGCAAGAGCAAAGCCCGAATGAGTAATAGTACTTCCATTCTCCGATCATAGTTCTTGATGTTGGGTTTTTGAGTAGAGAATAAGATGCATTTCGATGAGTGAAGAACGAATATTACATGGTTACATCTATTCCCCACATAATGATATTATAAAAAACTGATATCTGCCCGAGGAAAGACTCCTGCCCCACAACTATAGGGAATTATCTTTTCAGGAACACGCCTTAAGAATCTTGGGGAGTCTCAAACCTTGTGGGAGTGTCGATGCCCATCATACAGCAAAGGCCTGAGATTAAGATTATAAGCAAAACAATCCCCTGAACAGTATGGACACAAACAGTTAGGATTCTAGACATTAAAAAATAAATTTGAAAATGGTAATAAACAGAGAGAAATTTATGAAATAATATGATGTAAAAGACATCAGCGACTATGGCTTGAATATCAGCCATTTGGCCCATGGATATGATACCACAGCCACCAACCTGCAGGTCACTTGAAGATCTCTTGACCCAAACATAAGCTCAACTGGGTAAATGGAATAAATTAGTTACATGACACTATAGAGTCTAGAAGTACCTCCTCAACTTGAGCTATCCAGCTCTAATTAAATGCACAACATCCTCCACAATTTCTAACTCTTTGTAGATAATTTATCAGAAAAAAAGGATCCATAATGACACAAGTATTTGAGAATTTATTGGTTATTAATTCTAAACAGTGCTTTCCTTCATTCAAATTTGTAATAACGTTCTATTTTATATACTCGGTCCTAGTTTGACTTATCTTGAAAGCTTTTGATTCCAAGATAACGCTCCAAAACTATAGTTTTGCATTTTATTTCCTTTTTTAGCTTGGTTCACCAACACCACGGTCTACAAATAATACACACCAAGGTACCTCCTCTTGAAATGAGGCAACAGATCATCCATAATCAATGCTAGAGCCGGAAATTTCGAACCCAACACACCAACCACATGGGTTTAAACGGGATTGGGTTAGTATTGAATGGGGTATTAACACTCTTAGGTCAGCCCAAGCCTGAGCGACTGGTCGAGTTGGGTTGTCGGGTATGGCAAAGCACCTATGTGAGTGTGTTCGAGTTGGCAATTCTAGCCTTATTGATATGCTATGATCAACCCAAGCCAACTGACAGGACCCAAATCCATTTGTTGCCACCCCTAATCAATACAATAAAGACAAGGGTTCGTAGACAGTTTCAAATGTAAGCTAGAAACTCATTGGTCTTTACTATCAACTGTTTGCACCCTAGTTAGCACTCCTTCAAACATGTCTTTAATGATGTCACAAGATGGTTGTTTTTCAGGATTTCATTGAATACTAATGAGTGGTGACATAAATTATTAACACTGTAGAATTTATATTGAATAGTAAAGAATGGTGATATAAATTCTTAACATTCTAGAATTTCTCAGTTACAAATCTATGTTTTGCTTCCTATCTACACAAATATATCTTATATGTAATAAGGGAAAAGTTATACCATAACAAGAGCTGGCAAAACCTTATCCAACCTAACAGCGGAGTTAAGTAACCATACATAAATGAGTTGGGTTCATGTTGACTCCTTCAACCAAATGGGTAATTATACCCCTATTAGTGAAATAATATTTATGACATACTATGTTAAGAAATTTGAGTGTGAATGTGATGATTAGCTCTGTCGTTTCATACCGATTCCTCTTGGCTCAAATTATATTTTATTATTTTTCATTTTCAGCTTTTAATATATATTTTTCATTATTTTTTTTTAATAAAGGGATAAGCAGGCAGATTAGGATGGGTCTGGGTTAGCCCTACCCAACCAATTTAAAGAACAGGTTGGGACAAGAACAGTATTGTGCATGCCCGAACCAACTTGGACCAGGCCTACTGGTAGCACCAAGCATAGCATCATTCAGGATTTGAGACAACCAACTTAGACCAATATCATCAAATTTATAGTAAATTAATGAGCCATCTCTTGGTATAACACAATTTAAATCTCATTACAAAAGAATAATATTGGCATTTGATCTTGAAATAGATCTTGCAATGCTAAAGATAACCAACCAGACTAAGGAAATGTCAGCAAATGAAGTAGGATAAATGGCATTTAAATAATAATACTCACCCAACAAAAAAAAAATCCAAATTCAAAACTAGGATAAATACACAAAGTGATCAATTTATACATGATTTGGTAAGCCTCATAATAGTATAAATAGTATGCAAACTCTGCATCCATCATAAAGGAAAACATAATTTATTTATAAGAGTTCCAATTTTCTTACAAAATCTATGTTAAAATACTTTTAAAGAAGCACTAGTGATGTGGTGGTGAAGATGACATTGCTTAGAATGTTAAGGTTATGAGATAGAAGTCTTCTTTCAACTTAAGAAAGCAATTTAATACAACTACAGATATGACTGAGTTCAATCAATTCATTTGTAATCATTGCTGAGATTCCTAAAAGTAACCACTTTCGTTCATGGATTAAGTACCCATAGAGGGGAATATTGAAGAAGATGTTACACACAAATTAGAGCCTGGTGGCTTAAGTTGAGAGGCACTTCTAGAGTGTTATGTGACCAATGTATTCCACACAGCTTGAAAGGCAAACTTCATAAGATAGCTATATATGTTCAAGAAATATTGATTAGCAGAACCAAAATACTAGCACAATGAAAACTAATATATTCAAGAAATGTTGTAAAGCTAAAACCAAATTTTTCTAGATTTCCCAATACTTCACCACAGAAATGAATGGAAGCAAATTTTCGTTAGAAAAAAGAATAAATCGATACAAATTATAGTTATTGCAGTATCATCATTTGTAAATACAGATTAAGAAAAGGTAGATATGGTGACTTACAACTAAAACCCCTTCGAGAAGTGATGATTTAATCTGGCAAACTCCGTCACAGGTTGTGAAATTGGCTGAACCATTCCCCTTGGTACTTTCAGCAAGAAACCTACCCACTGCATGATTAGAAGGGTATTGAATTGATTTTAATGGATCTGAAACATATAGTACTGAGAATGTTGCCCCAGACTGCTCCACAGATCTAATAAGCTCGTAGAAAACTTCGCCTGTGCATTCCTCAAATAAAGAATCAGCATTTTATGTTGAAAGATAGAATCATTCACACAACGAATTTTTTCTTTTTGAGTGATAACATAGAGAATGTGCGTATGTGAGTGTATATATATATATATATATATATATATAGACATGTGTATGTGTGTGTGGAAAAGGGTAGTAGGTATTCTAGTCCAAAGAAAGGAAAAAGGAAAACAGAAAAAGAGATGAGTCACATGGTAGTGTACAAAGCAAAAACAAGCAGCTACATGCAACTCGGAAAACATATCCCTAGTAGGTCAACCACGGAAAAGAGTGTCTCTCGCATCGCAATGCCTCTTCTAGCATCACAAAACTAACAACAACACATAAGGAATTTTCAAAGGTTATCATACCTTCTGAATGGGATTGTTCAAGTTCTTTCGATGAATGGGAGTCTCCATAGCAGAACATAATCAAATCTGCATTCCCCTTTGGTCTCTTTTCCATTCTTGAAACCAGATAGTCCTGTCAAAGAAAGAAAAGAAGAACCAAAAAGATAGCATCAGATTTTTTCCCAAAAATCCCGCCAAACACCATAACAAGTCGTGTAATGTTCATTTTTCTCATAAGTAACAAAGTGACTTTTTGATACAATATAACAAGTCATATAAACATTCTCAATGTAATTACATGGACTGAGTGCAAGTCCACAAGTTTTTTAAAGTCTTCACCCTCCACAGAACATGACTCCAGGAAAGCAGTATCACTGACTCTAGAACCATGCTCACAAGTTTCAGTAAACCCTGTAATCAAAGAATTTTCCACCGTCTCTTTCCCCTCTGATGCATCAACATATGGGAACGCCATGGAAAAGTTGGATGTTGTGTAGGAGACCTGTGCAGAGTGGAGAAGATTAAATATAAATTGTAGAGTTTGCAGAGCTTTGATTCAACTTGTTTAGTCCTAACGAGCTTGACCCTCTAAATTCTAACAAAGAAACTGGTTCAATAACACAAAGCATATTATATTTACCTTGAGTAAGTCTATAAGAGCTGGGTCTGCATGTTTGTTTCTAGAAATATCCATAGATTGCAACTGCAGATGAAGGGGAAAAGAATATAATATAATTATTACAGAGCATGGACAACAGTAGATAAGAGTTTTGATGTGAATAAAAGATTCAAACTACAAAAGCGAATTGCTATGACAAAATAAAAGCCGCAATATATGGGAAACTTGGGTGCCTAATCACATCTGAACCAGTCATGAAAAAACAATCTTGGGATATTAATATCCTAAAAAAATCCAAGTAATAATTGACATCCAAACTGTTAAACAGATAATATTAGAAGAGATATTAATATGCTTACACTGCAAGTTCGTCCAGTAAAATATTCAAGGGACAATAACCAAACAAAGAGCCATGGTTTTTAAAGGTACTTTATATGGGACGGACCAAAAGACTATTAAGAAAAGGAAAGGGCTAAAAACATTATTACTATATGACTCAATCACACTAAAGTGACAATATACAGAAGGATTATACTTGGCTGCTACTGATAATACTCGCCATAGTACAGTACTTCACAAAAAGGAGAAGATAAATGCTTAAACAATGTATTCCAAGGACACAAAGACAAAGGTCAAGACATAAAGCATATTCAACACATTAAGTGCTACTTTTCGCAGAGCTTCTTACCGCTTTACCAACAAAAACAAGTGCAATATCCACAGGTTGCTGAAGTTTCGTCCCTGAGCACTAAGGAAAACATGCCTAGTATGAGAAATTTAATAATACCAGATTGAACATTTAATTTTCCATAAATAAATAACCAGCTGCAAAAGCTACAACTCAAAATGTAAAGAATACCAGCAAATTTGACCAGCCTCCTTCTGACATAACAGACTTAGCTAAATCCTTTAGTGAGATGGTGCGGT
>JAUPMG010000013.1:248065-260914 GCA_031762675.1 Pachysandra terminalis
GAAGATATCAAGTATACCATATTATTTGCCTTCTCCTCTCACTGTGGTAATTGTTCAAACAATAAATCTAAAAGTTCCATTGAAGATATCAAGTATACCATATTATTTGCCTTCTCCTCTCACTGTGGTAATTGTTCAAACAATAAATCTAAAAGTTCTTGGTGGAAGGTCTGAGATTAGCTGTAAAGCGTCTAGTAGATTGGTTTAAATCCAAATCAAAACCTTATTGGCATCTCAGATATTATATTAGAGATCTTAATTTCAGTTCTGGTCTGAATTTGTCAATTGAACATGTGTATATGTTCATGTATTCTCCTTGAAGGAAAATTAGTCAATTTCAATTAATTGGTTATCATTAAGCAAACATACGTGACATTTTAACCTGTGCAATATGTTTATACCAGCTTCACATAGTTATCAATCCAAAATATCAAATAGAGCAGCGGTTTAATTGATCCAATCCAATTGCTTAAGAACACACTAACTTGATCCAACCCAATTGCTTAAGAATACACAAGTCACCTACATCTATCACATGTTATGTTATGGTGATTGACTCACCTTACATGTGCCACCCACCTTTTGAATGCATTAAAATGAAGTATATACTCTTTTTCTTTGCTTTGAGAACAAGTTGCATTGATACTCAAGAAAAATACAAGTTGCTTTGCGCCTGAAGAAAAGGAAAAGGTCAAGTTCTATAAAAGACAAATCAAGCTCAAAATTCCCAATAAGAAAGAAGGCATAACAGCACATAAGACAAGGAGAATAATTCTTTATTTATGAGAAGACACGTGTATTGAGAGAAATCTCTCTTCCTCTCTCATTCTCACATGAATGGGGCTAGTGTAGATAGTTATAAATAGTGGGGAATCTACTTGCGAGATGATGTCCGTGATCGTAAGAATATTGTCGAACCATGTAAAAAAGCTTGTGCTCTCCCTTTGTCTCTCCCTCTTTTCAATATGTATTTGTCGACGATTGATGGAGCGTCGTTTGTACAACTACACGACAGTTTAGATGAACTATTGGGACGCTCCTCGTGCCCACAAGACCTTATCCAAGTTTAGGCATGCGGAAACAACCAACACACAACATGACAAAACTGACGTCAACACGCCTTTTGCCATTTCTCACCGATTAATCAGCCCAATCCGGGTTAAGCAGCCCAATTTCTGCATCATCAATACAAACTAAGCATATTGCACATAACCTTTCTCTATAACAGTTCAGGCTGAACAATTTATACATAGAGTGCATCTAATAACAATAGTCAAGGTGCATTTCTTTTAGCTTTGTTATGATCGACATATCAAATTTAAGCTAAAAGGAGAGTTATATAAAACAGCTATAAGCTAGTTATGATTAGGAGTTGGGTGTTGTCTTGCCTCCCTTCTAGAGCTATTTTATTCCTCTTGGCAAAACCTAGCTCCAAGTTAGACTTATTGGCATTAAATTTAGATAGCCCCAGTTCCTTCTAAGGTGGCATTCCTTTTGTGGATGGTATCTCTGAACAAAATCCTTACTGTGGACTATCTTATTGCAAGGAACTGAATTCCTCCCAATGTGGCAGCGTGTTATGTTCTTCTTCAAACGTTGTGCAGAAGATAGGTGATGCCTAGAATCAATAGCAGATTTATTGAAATTTTGGAATTTTAAAAGGAGAAGAAAATCCAATTTGGTTTCTTCTAAAATCTCTGCTACTTTGCTATTTACTGGACTATTTGAAAGGAAGAAAATGGTCACATATATGAAGACAAGAAAAATAGCACTTCTCGTGTGACTCAAAATGCTTTAAGCCATCTTTCCCTTTCCCATTGATTTTAATGGGGCAAATTTTTTAATATTTTGTGGGAATTGGGAGTCTATTCTCTTTTTCATACTTGTGTTTTATATGTGCTACCCTTGTTTTGGAGTGCTACCTTCTATACATTAAAGGGTTCCAAGAAAAATAATCCAGAAAAAGAAGAAGAATAACTACATTACCATCCACGAATACAAAGCTCAGCAACCAGTGAACCAAATCATTTATCAAAACCATTCAATAAATGTGCTAGCTATTGGGGAACTTCAAACAAAGATGCTTTCAAAACAGACTAAAAAACAACGGGAAAACATTTTATCTGTAACATCATCTATTTATCGATAACAGAATTTCAAGCAATGTTAAAGACGAATTGGAATGAAATAGAAAGAAGGAACATACATACACTTGCCATCTTTAGAATAGGCTTCGTTCAACAGAAGAGGTATTTCACATTTCCATTCCAGCTGGTTTTGCGTTATGAATCACACGGCGTGTGTTATCTCGACCTGAAACAGAAAAGCTTATTCAGCTTAAGAAACAGCCCTGAACTCGAAGAAAAAGCAACCAACTATATCAATAATCAAGATGTGTATGCGCGTGTGTTATAGAGAGATAAATGGTTTGTTTTGGTGGGGAGTTGAGCCCGCGTGGCCATCATCTCCCCTTCAGAGGGAGCTCCGACCGCAGGCAGTCTTCATCGCAGGGCAAGGCCGGACACAGCAGGAGAAGTGATAGGAACAAGCTATGAGAAGCGCTACCAGAAACAGAATACCCGCGAGGATGCGAGGGCAGCACTCACTCACACCCCTTTCCGGCGACCTCATCTCAGCTGCAGAACGGCCACAGCCTGCTCAGATAAGATTAAGTAGTGTGCGTTCCTTAGGGTTTACAGGTCCCCTTTTGTAGACACAGTCTCTCTTGTTTACAGCTCCAAGGGCGTTAATGGGGTTGACTAATCAGTAGTATTGGCCAGGCCTAGCCCATGACAGTGGAAGGCCTGGTGCCTTAAGCACGGTCATATAGAGTCTCATGGATCCAATATAGTCCTGTATCTTCACTATATCTAAAAAAGAATTATTCATGTGACATTTGACGTTACCTCTATGAAGTCTTACAATAAAGTTTATATAGTAAGTCTTATATTATATGTTAAAAACGATTAGTGGGTGAACAACTATTCCACATGCATTTTTCTTGAAATATAGTTTGGGAAGCAGACTTTTGATCAGGGGTCAATTATCACCAAAATATTATAAAGAAAAAAGATCCCCCAATGATGCGGGTGGATTGTTTAACAAAGCATGGATCCTCTTTTAAATTCCAATTTAATTGTTTATGATCTAATACCCAAATAATTTTATGTTAGGACAAGACACAATTCAAAATTCGACATATTTGTTTTAAAAATGTTTTGCAAGTGTGGGTCTTATAAAAAAAACATGCATGTATATCAGTGACACGTCCTGTGCTCACGGTACATAATAAATATCTCATCTAGACAAATTTTTTTTTTTTTTCCGTCAAGAGTTATATTATTTGGATATCTTGCAATGCACATTTACTGGCGTGCATGGATGAACACAAACGCACCCAGACTCTGACACATATCCACTGGTATACGTAAATGTATGTTGCAATATCAACTGGAACCTACCCGCGCTCTAGACGATGTTGCTCCGTAATAACATAAAGCATTGTTAGCTTAAGTAATTTAATTACTCTTAAGAGAGAGAGAGAGAGAGAGAGCGAGAGAGCAATTAAGCAATTAATTTTTTTTCTCAATCCGAATTCCCCTCCCTAAAAATTAGCAACGAAACAAGGGCACACTTTTTTTGTTTTAAGTGTGAGAAAACGGCTGAAACATTTACATTTACATTGGAAAACGGCTGTGAAACATTTACATTTGTTGTAGTGTGAGAAGTGCTGCTACTTCTCTCGATCTCGTTCGACTTCAAAGCAGTTTTCAATGTAGTCCGCAGAGTTTGGATTTCATTCTCTAATCTGTTACTTCTCTCTGTCTAGTTTCTTTTTTCCTGAATCTTCTGAGGGAATCGAAATTCATCCGATTTATGATGCCCTGTTTTTCACTACGAACTCGGATTCGATCATGGTTTCGGGATTACGATAAGATTCAAGGTTTTGTTGTGATTCTCATTTACATTCAAGTATGTTTCCCTTCCCGCTACTCAACATTTGGGGTTTTATTATCCTTTTTTTTTTTTTTTTTATTTTCTTTTTGTCATGCGGCTTCATGATGATATCTTGCTTTGATGAATTCTTTGGATTCAAATTCGATTTTAGAACCAGGGTATTGTATTTTCTTTTCTTTATTTATGATGTTCTATTAGTTTCTAGTAAAATTTGTTCGAAAAGAAAAGGGTTCTTGGCGAAATTGGGATCGTGGTTAGGCGTTTGATATCTTGTTCGATGATTTGTTTGCTTACTTTGTTGACGTTTTTGGGGTTTGTGTTTTTAGATCGGTTGTGCATTGATCGGATCTCTGGGAGCATTGTACAATGGCGTGTTGCTGATCAATTTGGTGATAGCATTGTTTGCTCTTGTTGCGATTGAGAGTAGCAGCCAGAGCCTTGGGCGTACCTATGCTGTTCTTCTTTTCTGTGCGATCTTGCTGGATATCTCTTGGTTCATTTTCTTCTCTCACCAAATATGGTGCGTTAATTAGAATCCCATGTCTTTTCAAAGATTCTTTTGCTGTTATTACGTATCTCAGTTTATTTGAATTTTCAAATAAGAAAATCTTTTTATTTAGTTGTTTTGTTTACCTAAGAAGTTAAGAGTAGTTGCCCATCAGATTGAATGGCTTTTTTCCTGTAGATGGTTTATATTATGGAGCAGGGGCTTGCTCTCAAGCTGGAGAGGTGCATTCTTGAATATGTTTCTCATATAGGCAATTGAAGGATGAGTTCTGAGAGAAATGGGAAAAAACCATTGTGTGTGTGTTTTTATTTATTTAGGACAAAAACGGTGTGATAGAATATGTAGATAGGTGAACTGGTAGGCGAATATGTAGATAGGTGAACTAGTAGGCTCCGGGAAAAAGGGGATTCTCGCAGGGCAATTGGAATCATCAAAGACACATTGCAAGTAATTACTAGCATGAAAATCATTCAGGCGATAATCGTGACTGATATTTCTAATGATTATTGGCTTACAAACTGAGTCAACATTGAGTCTGTATGTTTTTAATTGGTTGTGTTGAATTGATTACTTGAAGTTGGGATGTGGTTCTATGGTTTATATTATTTATTGATAATGCAATATTAGTTGTTGAAGTTAGAGAAGGGGGTGTATACATAACTGTAACTATAATGGGGGTCATTATTTTCTAAGTGTAGAAATAACCGATTTAGCATGAAAAACTTGAGCTTTAGAGGCTTGTAGAAATTAAATTGTGTCATCCACAAATTGCAAGTTTGAAGCACTAATTATGTATCTCCTAATCTCAAACCTGCACACCGAACCTACCTCTTCTACCTTCTTGATGGACTTACAAAAGACACACCTACATTGGTAAAAAGAAACGGGGGAAATGGATCATCATCTCTAATACCTTTGGAAACCTTAAAGAAACTTTTGAAACTCCATTAATTAACACTGACAAAGGTAAGTAGCTAATAAAACCTCCAATCCATTTCTTCCATCTAAAACCATAACCCTTTAGGTCCATTACATGATCTAGAAATTTCTAATTTAATTTTTCATAAGCCTTCCAAGATCATGTTTACAAACAATACCTTTTCCCCCAGATATCCTTTTTTCAACACCCTATTAGCTATGAGCATGCCATCTAAGATCTTCCTCCTCTTAACAAAAACACTCTGATTTACAGAATTGATCATCCCTAATGCCTTTTCAAGTCGAAGCAATAAAATCTTGGCAAGGATCTTGTAGAAGCTACTGATTACACTGATTTCACTGAAGGCCTTGATTGTCATATTTTTTGGGGAAGTAGAGTAATGATTGTAGAAATGGTGCTTAAATTGATAATTCATTCTCCCAAAACTCATTAAACACTTCCATTAATTATTTCTTCTGAAATCCCGATACTCGATAGATAGTAATTGGTAATCCATTTCCATGAACCTCAATCCCATCAAGCTCCCAAAATTTCACTCCAATCAATGCCTATGAACCTATCATTTCTATATTTCTGAGAATCGGGCTTACAAATCCATGTAAAACTCCACAATCAGTTCTTCAATTACTTTCTCAGCATCCACTAGTTCATGTATCAAATTTCTTCCTTTCCTCTCATTTGCCATCCTTTGTAAGTAGGCAATATTGCATTTCCTTCAGGCATTTAACTCTTGATTCTTGACTTCAAGTTGTCTCTTCCCTCCTATAGAGCATTTTTAGTTTACCTCTTAGGTCCACTCTTTTATTCCATTACGTTTCTTCTAAGGCCCTTTTTCAGTTTTGTCCAATTTATCAATTCCTTCTGACAGTATTTTTCTTTTTTCAGAATTTATATTGAAATAAATCTATTTTACTGCTTCAAATCTTCTTTGTCACATCCCATAGCTTTCATGAATTGACATCCTACCCAGCTTCTGACCTATCGCTTCAAAAAATTTCTCACCTCATCTTTAAGTTTCAAATTTGTAGTGTTCATGGTCTCACAATAAAAAGGACTAGGACTCCTTCTCATTGCATATGAATATAGGATGATAGGGCAATGATCTGATATTGGTTTAGCCAAAGCTTCTTCCACAAGGTTCTTAGTGTTCTTTTCCAATCCGGAGTAATAAAAAAGCTACCTAATTTACTGCAAATCAGAATCACTTGCATGTTTGACCATGTGAATCGAGCTCCTACCATAGGCAAATTTATGAGATTGCAATGGTCCACCATACCTGTGAAACCTCTCACACTCCTTGTACACGACTGCCAAGTGCCAGCTCATTTTCAATGCAAAATCTAATAACATTGAAATCACCTCCTGTTTATCATCGAATCTCCTTTCCTCAAACCATGTACCACTTGAGGAAAGCATCTTTGATCTGTTTGAGTGTTTTATTTTATAAATGCTCTGCATATGTCCTGATGTTACCTTGTTACTATTTTAGCACTTAATTATCTTAGGACACGCTTTTTATTTTCTTTCACTATCTAAAACATGATCGTTATTTGTATTCATAGGAACATTTCTTCTGAGAAATTTGGAACCTTTTTTATCTTTTCACTGAGGCTCCTTCTATCTATGCAAATTGTTGGGTTTTCTGTGAGGTTGGCATCTTCATTATTATGGATTCAGATGTACAGATTGGGAGCCTCATATATAGACAACACAGTCTCTCGAGAAGCAGATTTCGATTTAAGAAATAGTTTTTTGAACCCATCAACTCCTGCCGTAGTTAGAGAGAATTCTGAATCTGATGACATTTTAGGAGGCTCTATCTATGATCCAGCTTATTATTCATCCCTGTTCGAAGATGCTCAAGGCAATTTGGTAGGTATCGTTCATTTACATGAATTATTATTATATGCGGGTTTACTGAATTTTTATTTACGTGTCATAAATTTTCATATCATCTTATTTGGACTGATGGCATGTGCTTCATTACATGTATATTTGAGGTTCTAGACGTTACCTTCAAAAAATAGTAGCATTTCTACTTTCGTTACCTGCGTATTTTCCATTTTCTTTAAGTTTGCTTTGATGATTTGTGAGCTTAAAAACTTTCTATTTCTATTGAAATAAGTTATAATACATTTTAGGTAGGAAAGTACATCTCGAACAGGAACATTTTATCTGTTCTTGCTAGTGTAAGTCGAGAGAAGTTAGTGTCACCATCTTCCATGAGTTCTGCACTATGGGTAGAAAAATACATTACAAGCATTAATTTTTTACTTTCCAGCGGTTTCATAATTTTGACGGCTGTTTTTGGGAGATTAGTGTCTTCATCTTCTTCCATGTTGCCCCGCTGGCAAGCTTCTCTATTAGCTGGCTTAGCTGATGGCACACCATTCCTATGGCTTCCTTTTTTCTTATGCTTGGGGAAAGGATCCGTCTAAACAGAGATGTCGAGGTCTAATTTGCCAGGTTGGACTCATTCATGGAATATTCATCAAAGCGCTCAATATACTGAAGTGGGATGATATCTCATCCCAATAGAAATTGCACTGTTTTGGAATAGCTTTGTCCTTGGCGCTTGGGAAGTGCTCTACATAGGGGAGTGAGATGGTATTGTCACTTGTCCATGATCCAATGATCTAACAGAAGCTCTAACTTATTTTGGGCTGCATGTGAATGTTGATGGATCATCTACTCATGCCTTTTTGCTAGTGGTGGGTTCTGGGCGGCCATCACGCCTTTTATAAGTTGCCTGTATGAATATGATGCTGGGTTTGGTGTTCAACTATCCACCTTTTGTGGATGCATAGTGGCTTGAACCTGAGATACTCCTCCTGGCTGATTTAGGAGCATGGTAAAATTTTTATGTCTGCATTCTCCAGATAGGATCATTATTCTCTCAGCATTCCATTGATGCATATTTAGATAAACCACTCCTTATCAATTGGCTTATAACAGTCTAGAGCGATGGTGAGGAATCAGTTGACGTATCTGCACAAATCTTTTGTCTGCTTCTGTTGTTTTTATTAAGTCAACCAATGTGGTTTTTTCCTCCACTTGAAAGACTTGTTACAGATGCCCCTAATATATCCTCCCAACTGTAAATGAATCTAGGTTACTAGAGTACCAGGAGTATGCTTTGTCAGAGAGAGATTTGGAGAAACTTATAGATTGTAAGTCTTTCTCAATGGCGTAGGTGCCAAGAGTGTTGAAGCAGGTCACATACTCTTGGGCACTTCCAGTTTTCTCATTATACTTTTGGAATTTGGTGTTAGTTCTTTGGGTTAGTCTTTGAGAGGTTTAGGTGTGGGTATGGCAAGTGAAATTTAGTTCTCTGAATCGTTATTATACCACATGGACTCTTTTTCAAGGAGCACGTTGACATCTTCCATGGTGGCTAACTTTGTGTCCGAGGAGCCGTTATGCGTGCTCGCAGCGGATGCCAATGCAGAGTGTGGTTCCTTATTTACCTCTTTGATGATGGGTGTGGTAGCGAGAGACTTATGCCCTTTAGTTTGTCAAGGAACCAAGCATGTGTATCTTGAAATGCTGTTTGAAGGAAGAATGGTATCCATGGAGTTGGCTTGGTTAAGATTCGTTGGGGTTGCAGGAGGGTTGGGACTCAACACTCCCAAGCTCTCGGAGACCTTTGGTAAGGCTTTTGGAGGTTGGATCATGCCACATCCCAAACTTAAGAGATCTCAAAGGAGTCCCTAAGAAGTC
This sequence comes from Pachysandra terminalis, assembly GCA_031762675.1. Taxonomy (NCBI): domain Eukaryota; kingdom Viridiplantae; phylum Streptophyta; class Magnoliopsida; order Buxales; family Buxaceae; genus Pachysandra; species Pachysandra terminalis. The sequence continues at coordinate 257,191 of JAUPMG010000013.1, forward strand.
TGAAATATGACTCTCACCCCATTCCACATGGGATATTATATAATACTGAAAATAAGTCAAATCATGACTATTACATCCAATTCAAATCATAACAATGCAGAGGAAAAAAAAAACAAAATCCTCTAGTTTTATGCTCAATCAAACTCCCAAGTAAAATATGGCCTAACAATAGCCGATAATAAACTTTGGCATGCAAGCCAACAAAATCTGGTAAAATCCTTAATAAAATCCCTAATTAGCTTCTTCGATAAAATCAGTAACTTCGTCAAAACTTTGTTCCACGGCTTGGTCTCCATAGTCCAAGTCATCCTCCTCTATTATTCCTGAAATATGGTTGCTTGAAAGCATAAGCTACACTTAGCCAGTAAGTAAACAAGTCTAACAAAATTTATGATTGAAGTAGGGACAATGCCATCCTTCAATGGTAATCCATATAAACAGTAAATAAGTGAGATGTGATGAATATGAAATAAACATGTAATAACTGCTAGATATGCAAGTGAATAATGTGATGTGAATGAATCATGTAATATATGCATGGGGTCAAGTTTTAATGAATGCATGCTGTGCACCTATCAGGTATAATCACCAAGTGTGATTTAGCAAACAAGTCTAATATGCACTGCAGCTGTTAGGTATATCAACAACATAAGTTCCCACATGATCGATCCTTCCTTGAGCAAGATGTCTTAACGAACCATCCACCCCATACAGTGCCACTCTCAAAGATAAGATATTCTATGTGCGTAACATAGTTTTAGGGGGCTTCGACCTAGAGGGCACCATTCCCCCACTTATTTTTGATCAAGGGCAAATATCCAAGGCATTGCCAATGTGAAATCTCATCAGGGAATCATACTTATCAATAACCAACAAGTTTCACTCTTTAATAGTCCATAAGACAAATAAAGTAGGTATATTGGGATAGCTAATCCCTTAACACAGAAAATATAAGTCTCCTCACTTATTATGATTTCTAGATCGTAATACATTCTTAATCCTTGAAATCCAGAAGTATGGACTCATTAAAAAGGGTAAGGCTTGTAGACCAAATCCATGGTCATGAAGCTAATGCTGTGCAAGTGAGAATGTGCTCATTTACTAAGCAATCAAATCATGTGTACAATGTGCAATATGACGAATTAACGTGTTAACCATGAACATGCAAGTAATATGAATCATAAAATATCATATGTTCATCAATCATAGCAAATAGGTCCATAAAAAGTAAGAATAGAAAATAATCATAATTGTGCAAAAGTAATATCATAATTAGTCTAATTAGGTCAAAGTAAACATGTATGTGAAATCTCAATGCAAACGGGTCAATTTGGTATTTCTCGGCAGACCCTCGGTCTGCCGAACTGGTTCGGTAGGCTTTCAGTATACCTTTTGGCATGCCGAAAAGTTTGCCGAATCCCTCTTTTGGTTTCTTGGTTCAAAACAGGTTGGTCATATTGTCAGGTTCGGTAGGGTGTTCGGTATGCCGAGTTAGATCTCGTGAGCTTTTCCATGGACCTTATATTCTCTCTGTGGTACTCGGCATGCTGTTCGGTATGCCGAGTAGGGCTCGGTAGCATTTCCAGGGACCTGAAAATTCACTTATGGGGCTCGGTATGCCTTCGGTATGCCGAGGAGGCTGCTGAAGCCTACTGAAGGTGTTTGGTGGACTGTTCGGCATGCTGAGGAGGCTGTCGAAGCCTCCTGAAGGTGTTCGGTGGACTGTTCGGCATGCCGAGAAGGCTGGCGCGGTTTGCACGAAAACACTGATTTTTGATTCCTCTTGAACTTTAAACACAACACATGATCAAGTAACATTGGTTAGTATGAAATTCTGCACAAAACCTAATAAATAGACTTCTGAGAACAATACTCAAATTAAACTTACCATATCCTTGTATTAAAACTTGGAAAACAAGTAAAAGCCATTAAAATACTTCATACTCAATAAAAGTAACCTTATACTCCTATTAAAACCATAAATAAAGTTATACTTGAATACTTACCTTGGTTTGAAGGTTGGTTTAGAGAATTACACCTCTTGCCCTTTTTCTTCTTCTTCTTCTTCTTCTTCTTCAGGTGATGAATCAAATTCCCAATGCCTTGTGTTTATATAGGCACTCAGGAACTCTAGGATTAGAAACTATAGAACTCTTAATCTCTACCCTTAGACTAGTTAGTTTGAATCTCAGCCCTTAGATTAGTTTTCCAGCCAATATGGGTTTCTTTCTAATATTGATTTCTTACTAATTCTTGTTTAGAATCCTAGCTTTATTACTATTATAGTTTGTAGAGAGAACTTACTAATTCTTAGTTTTTAATCTCAGTCATTAATTGGAGATTGGAAGCTCCTACAAGGTCCTAGCCACATGTCTTAACTTTAGAAGTTGTGATTATGTGTGTTGTACCTAGTTTCCTAATTGTACAACTCACCAATCACAATCGGTCAAAGTCAAACATATAGCAGTTACTAAAATTTTAAATTGACCCTTAATTTTCTATTAATTACACATTAACCCTATTGTTTTGTTTGGGTTATTACAGATCATCAATGCCAACCAGGTTCTCTTGGGTTCTTTTTGCATATTTAAGTCTTCAAAGAGGTATGCCACCTCCTTCGTGAAGTTGCCAAAATATAAAGGGTGGATAATGTTGAGTGTGTGTTAGCTACTTATGTGCAAGCTCTAGCTAATAGGGAAGTTAGGTATGTTAGATGTAGCCTCAAGAATTGTGTAAATTGCTGTTGGAACTGTTTGGTCCTTGTTGCCTAAGGGTGAAGCGTTAGATATGGGATTTGTGAATGGAGACAAGGGAATGAGGGATGGAGATCCGATATGTTAAGACCTCACTGATTGTGGCCTCCATACCTTAGAGAATGTTGACACTTCCCCACCTTACATTATGGCAATGGGTTCTCCTTATAATTTGTGTGACTCAAGTAGTGTTTGGGAGAAGGGCTAGGGGAGCATGCCTCCTTGCTAAGAGCGAAGGTCGTTGTTCAACATGGGTCATTGTTTTTGGATAGTGAACCATTATGCAAGATTCCAAATGCAAGGCATATGCCATGTGGGGTTTATGCTGTTTGATGCTGATTGACACGATAAGATTGGGGGGCCCCACGATGTCAACAAGATAGTGCTAAAATTGTCATCAATAAGGGCTTACTATAATCAGTGTTCTAAATTTAGCAAAATTCCACCGAAATTTCGGTATCTCACCCCTTGGAGAAAATATCTCCAGGTTGACATCTCTTTTCTGGGGAAATTGGCAAGATATTAGGCAAAATCTCTCAAGATATTTCAATTTCTTGCCAATTTCGGCGAGAAATTGAGATTTTGTACTTTATAAAAGGGGGATAAGGTCGACATTGGGGAAATTTTGACCCAAATTTCGATCTCTTCCATTCTAAGCCCAATATTTTTTATTTTTTATTTTTGCTTCTCTTCAAGATTTTTTTTTTTTTGATGATTAACCATCAGAATGATCATATAAATATGCAAAAACATGCAGAAAACACAGTACAAGAAAAGGAAAGAAGAAAGGAAAAAACAAGAGGCCGGCGCACAAGTAGGACACCAAACCAAATACAAAAGGGGGAGTAAAATATTACACTAGATCCTCTAATCATACATCAACAAGGTTTACGGTGTCGATGTCGCCAGTCTGCTCTGGCGACATGTCTGCGACATGGGGGAAAAGTGGGGAAATTGAGGGAAAAATTGGG
>JAUPMG010000013.1:268280-280000 GCA_031762675.1 Pachysandra terminalis
TAGGTATTGGTGTCACATGTGCTCTCAAATGGTGGATCCAATAATGGAAGTTGAGATCAAATGCCCATTCTGTGAAAGTGGGTTTGTGGAAGAAATGGATAACAGAAGTGATCAGGATGATGAAACTGATTTGGGATCTGACAGAGCTCTCTCTCTTTGGGCTCCAATTCTTCTGGGGATGATGGGTGGTCCTCATCGACGGAGATCCAGAAGAGATGAAAACGACGATGATGATGCACAACAAGTAGAGACAAATTTGGAGCAAGATCACGAATCGTTACTCAGGAGGAGGCGGAGGAGAAGCTCTGCTGCAATTCTCCAATTGCTTCAAGGCCTTCGCGGCGAAACGACGTCTGAATTAGAGAACTCTGAAAGCAATAGGGATAGAGAAAGGGTAATCTTGATTAATCCTTTTAACCAAGCTATAATTCTTCAAGGTTCCTTTGATCTTAATCAGAACGAAAACCAGAATCAGAATTCGGGTTCTTTGGGTGACTACTTCATTGGACCTGGGTTGGACCTATTTTTGCAACATTTGGCCGAGAATGATCCGAACAGATATGGGACTCCACCGGCACAGAAAGAGGCCGTTGAAGCAATGCCTACCGTGACGATTAAGGAGAATATGCAGTGCTCGGTATGCTTAGAGGATTTTGAAGTCGGTGGGGAAGCAAAGCAGATGCCGTGTAAGCATAAATTTCATAGTGGATGTATATTGCCATGGCTGGAGCTTCATAGTTCTTGCCCAGTTTGCAGGTTTCAGTTTCCTGCAGATGAATCCAAGCTCGAGTCAAATGGTTCTGGGAATATCAGTAACATGGTCGAAAATAGTGAGGGTCATGGTAGTGGTGGTGAAGGAAGCGGGGATAGGAGAAATGGAAATGGGAGAAGGTCTTGGGGTTCATTTCCATGGCCTTTTAATGGTTTGTTTTCCTTGTCAGGATCTCAAAATGGTGGAGATTCGTCGTCAAGACCATCATCTTCATCTTCGTCAGCAGGTGCACCCGAAAGGGCTTCGCATACTGATGATAATTGAAGACGTTTATAAAAACATCAATCTACTGCTGCCTTTTCATGTTTATCTTCCTTTGTCCTGTCCTGCCTTTCTTTTGTACATATTTTTTTCTTTACTGAAGTGGGATCCTAGATAAGTTATTTTTATTTCATCCAGTTTTCCTTAGGATCTTTGCCTTGTATGAAGAATTTTCTAACTTTCTATCTTTATTTGTCTTGAGATCATTTTGAATCCAACAAGAAAATGTTTCCCTCCTTCCTTGCAAAAATCCCCACTCACAGAAGAGATCTGCCTTTGCAGTTTGTACTCTCCTTCAATCAATTCAACCAAATATGGGGATGGTTACAATTCTGTAGTCCCAATTCTGAGGGATCCAAGGTGGAGGTTCCATTGTTCCACATAGGTGCTCTTGAACAACCAGAGCACCAAAGCTGAAAATATCGCAACGGCAACTCCGACCCGATCACCGGAAACTGAAGAGCAGATCACCATAATGGTCCCTTGTTGTCACAAACTGGTGGAGACAACAGTGTAGAAAAGGGTGCAGAGGGAGGTAATGCAACCTGTGTTACCATTTTCAAAGTATATGAAGGTTGAGAAGGTGCTGAGTAGGCTGGTTAATGAGAATGGGGTAGTAGAATTTGGAGTATTGGCAATAGATAAGTGAAGGAGAAGGTGAGAAAGCTGAGGAAGAGCTTGGATAGAGATGGCTATAAGGTTATTGTGGAGTTCTTTTCTTGATCCCTATTGATTGACTAAGCTGAATGTATGGAAGAAGGGGAAGGGTGGTTTTGATTCTTTGTGGTTTTGTGGCTATGATCTTTGTTTGTGGTAGAGATTCCATTTTGTGTTCATAATGACAAAACACTATAATCCATACTTGTGTTTATGTGATATTCTTCTATATTTCCTTCTATTTATCTCTCTTTAATTATCAGTGCATATGAGATCTAGAGAACAGGAATTCTGTGAAGGATTTTGGATGGTCTTGATGAATATATCCTTTTACAAAAAGAAAAGAAGAAAATTGCTATAATGGTACAATGAAGAACTAGACATGAGGTTTGCACAAGAGTTCACAATATAAAGCTGTGACATGAAGTAAATGATCAAAAGTTTGAAGAAAAAGAAGAACAATCCCTTTCAAAAAAAAATTGGAAAAAAAGAGAAGCAGTTTCTCATGAATCTTTATGTTTATTAGGCAATGCTTCTGCCCCTCCTCAAAAACCTTTATTTGGGAATTATACCCACTAATGTGGAAAATATGCTTTTCTTGATGCTTTAGCAACTAATGCTTCTCCCTTTATTTGCAACTTTCTATTCATTCATCAGGATCAACCATCCGGTTAATATAATTTCGCGACTCTTTCAGGTATCTAATTTTGACTACTTAAACTAACAAAAGATCAAAAAGTTTGTTTATTGAATAACATATGCATATCGAAAGATGAGAAGAACAAAAAACTTAATAAATCTCACATTTTTTTTTATCATTTATAACTATAAAATTTTGCATAATTATGTCCCATTGACACTGAAGTTTCAAGCAATGCGTCATTCTGAATATGACCAAGAGTTTGAATTGTCGAGATCTCATATCCCCCGACTTTCATAGGTAGCCCAGCTCAATATAGTATATTTTTGACTTGTTCATAAATTTGTAATCAACAAGCACACTACTAATGGACCATAGGCATTTAATTAGTTAGATGCCATAAAATTAACTCTTTAATTATCGCTAAGAAAAAATTAAATAAATATTTTCCATCGATCTTAACGAAATAAAACAATAAACAAGATGACATACAATTGAAGTTAATGTCAACAAAATATATTAATACAAAGTATAACCAACATAACAATAATGCCTTTCTATTTAAATTAATATATTTAAGACTCCCCCTTAAGTTGGAATACACATTGCATAAACCCAACTTGTTGTAGATATAATCTATCAGAGACCTTCCTAAAGACTTGGTAGAAACATCATTCAAATGATCTTCTAAATACACGAGAAAATCAAATATTTTCACACTAAATCTTTTCTCTGATGAAGTGATATTCTACTTTGATGTGCTTAGTTCTTTCATGGAAGGCGAGAATAGTAACAACTTGGTTGTCACAAAATACTTTCGTAGACGGGGAAGGAGGTATTAAAATCAATTTCAGATACTAGACTTTCAATCATATAAGCGCACATATAGTATGAGCCATAACTCTATTCGGCTTCTATACTAGACTGAGCTACAATGCTTTCTTTCTTGCTTCGCCAAAACACAAGATTACCTCTAGTAAACATACAATACCCAATAGCAGATCTTTTTTTTTTTTTTTGATGAATACCAATAATAGATCTTCTATCACAGGCAGAGAGGTGCTCAATCTGCAAATGTAAAACCTTCAATAAATAGTTAAGTCCTCATTCTTTTGAATCAACACCCCTCAAAATTCAATTTAAAGAAATAGGAATCCACAGAATTCAAGTGAATTCAAATCTTTTATCCCACTAAACATGGCCTTGGTCTTTGTTTTCTACTTGAATAAAAATTAAACAGCATGGTAAAGCTGGAATATGGATGTGCTTTCTCCTTGTTTGGAAATGAAGACAGTGAATTGGACTGATTCTTTGGGATCTGAGTTCCATACGCTTCCAACTACAAGATGAAGAAGATTCAATATATTTTATTTCTATGATACTGACAGCAGGATATTATAAAAAAAAAGAGTTTGGAAACCTAACTCACTGGACCATTTAATATTACTTCCAACAACAGGTAAGTAAGCTTCTGAAGTAAAGGTAGAAAATTTCATTAAGTAGAGAGAAATTTGATCTAGTGTTCATCTTAATCAACAAAATGCTATAGCGTGAGTTAATAATTTAACGTTTTTCAGACTTAGTCAAAATTATATTCTGCTTTTAGTATAATTTATGATCTTCAATTCTGAAATATTCGAAAATGCATTGTCATAGCTAACTAGGTTAAATAGTATATACTAACTGAACTTGCATTTTTAGCCGAAGACTTCACCAATTCCTTATTTTGAAATTAACATTGATTTATTTGCACGATTTGTTTTCAAAGGAACTGGACAAATATTATAGGATGTCAATTAAAGTTTTGATATCTGTAAGAGTGGAATTTAGAGATGACACTATGGTTGTATTTGACACACAGAATTAGGGTGGAATTGGGGTTGAGAATTTCAATTTTGTTGTTTGATGGTGTATAAAGAATTGGATTTAGGATTTATAAAAGTTTCGTTTGTAGAGGTTGCCAACGGTCAGATGGTTGATTCGACAGATGCCTAAATTGATGATCAACCGTACCCTATCTTCAAAAGAACAAAATGAAGTAAGATTAAATAGTTGTTAGTGCGAGAAAAGTTAAACGAATGAAAGAGGATGGTGATGTAGAACTTGGAATGTCGTGAGCACACGCAAGAGCTACGTTCTTAGAGCACCAAGAATTAATTATCCGTCATTTTTTCTCGAAAAATGTGCTGCTATTTATAGCAAGCATAATCGAGATAACGTTAATTGAGAATCTGTCAAGCCGTTTTTAACAATATTTAAACGTTAACCCAGAAGTAATTAGTCATGATTACTCCGTCTCTTACTGATAAAAAAAAAATTAATTAGCACTGTGAATGTTAATAGACACTTTAATGGTAAAAAAGACATTAATTTGTATTGTGAGATGGATAAAAAAAAATTAATTTGTACTTTGAATGTTAATACACGCACTCTACAAGAGCTTGCAATTTTTGACTCGACCTGTCAACCTGCCCGCATTTTTGCGGGTTCGGGTTTATCTTTCAACTTGTGGGTTGAGTTCGGGTCAAGGATTTATAACCCGTGTATAAACGGATCGGTTTCGAGTTAACCCGTCTGACCAGTCGGGTTAGAACTATAGACAATAATTTATGTATTTTAGTTATTGTATATAAACTTCGTAATCCCTATATAATTTAATAAAATTAGGGTTATGAAATTTTCAGTTTACTTTGCACTTTGTCGCTTCTCTTCCTGCCTCTCACGTTCTGGTATGGCGACAGAGAAGAACTGAAGAAGAAGCCCTATTTTTTCCCTCTCTTCTTCTTTATTTTTCCCCCTCTCCTTCCTTGTTTTTTTCCCTCTCCTCTTCTTTCTATTTTTGTAATTGTGTGCTTGAAGACATTTTTTTTCTGCTATTTTTTTTGGGCCTGACCAGTCGAACTGTCAACCAGTAAAGGGGATTGACTGCTTTACCTTATGAGGTTCGAACCTGGAAGGCTTGAGAGTATTTTTCTTGGTAGGAGTTCCACGAGGGACGGAAATCCATTGCAGGGAGGGAGGAAAGGTTCGGACTTGCTGTAAGCTCTCCTCTTCACCCCTCCTAATGTTTTTCAAAACCACAGAAATCGGTATCTTCTCTGCTTCATCAGAGAAAAAAAAATAAAGTTTGTATTGTGAATTTCAATACACACTTTATTGATAAAAAAATAATAAATTTGTACTGTGAATGTTAATACACAATTTTTCTAATAAAAAAATAAATTTGTAATGTCAATGTCAATAAACTTCACTGATAAAAAAAAACAATTAGCACTATGAATGTTAATACACTTTATTGATAAAAAAAATGAATTTGTACTCGGAGTGTTAATACACATGTTAATGGTAAAAAAGGCATAATTTGTACTGTGAATGTTAATACACACTTTACTGATAAAAAAAAAAATGTACTGTGAATGTTAATACACAATTTTACTAATAAAAAAACATGAATTTGTATTGTGAATTTTAATACACACTTTAATGATAAAAAAGACAATAATTTGTACTGTGAATGTTAATACATAATTTTTTGATAGAAAAAATAAATTTGTATTGTGAATATTAACACACTTTATTGATTAAAAAAAAAATTTGTCCTGTGAATGTTAATACACACTTTACTGATAAAGCAAATGAATTTGTACAATATTAATACACACTTTAATTATAAAAAAATAAATTTGTATTGTGAATGTTAATTCACACTTACTGATTAAAAAATAATAAATTTGTACTGTGAATGTTAACACAATTTTTCTGATAAAAAAAAAATTGTACTATCAATGTTAATACACTTTATTGATAAAAAAAAAAATAATAATTTGCACTGTGAATGTTAATACACACTTTACTGATAAAAAAAAAATGAATTTGTAATATAAATCTTGATACACACTTTAATAACAAAAAAATTAAATTTGTACTGTGAATGTTAATCTACACTTTAATGATAAAAGACATAAATTTGTACTGTGAATCTTAATACACACTTTAATGATAAAAAATACAAATTTGTACTGTGAATATACACACTTTACTGATAAAAAAATAATAAATTTTTACTGTGAATATTAATACACTTTACTGATAAAAATAATGAATTTGCACTGTGAATGTTAACACACTTTACTCATAAAAAATGAATTTGTACTAAGAATGTTAACACACATTTTACTGATAAAAAAATGAATTTGAATTGTGGATGTTAATACACAATTTACTGATAAAAAAAAAATAGAATTTGGACTCTAAATGTTAATACACACCTTACTCATTAAAAAAAAAAAATGTACTGTGAATGTTACTGATAAAAAAAAAATATTTTTTTTACTGTGAATGTTAATACACACTTTACTGGTAAAAAAAGATAATTTGTACTGTGAATGTTAATACACATTAATAATAAAAAAATACATAAATTTGTACTGTCAATGTTAATACACTTTACTGATAAATAAAAAAAAAAAATTAGAACTGTGAATGTTAATACACACTTTACTGATAAAAAAATGAATTTGTACTGTAAATTTTAATACAAACTTTACTGATAAAAAAAATGAATTTATACTCTAAATGTTAATACACATTTTAATGGTAAAAAAACATAAATTTGTACTGTGAAGGTTAATACACACTTTACTAATCAAAAATAAAAAAAAAAAATTTTGTGCTGTGAGTGTTAATACACAATTTTTCTTATTAAAAAAATAAATTTGTATTGTGTATTTTTTATACACACTTTAATGATAAAAAGACAATAATTTGTATTACTAATGTTAATAAACACTTTAATGATCAAAAATAATAAATTTGTACTGTGAATGTTAATACAACCTTTATTAATAAAGCAAATGAATTTGTACTATACATGTTAATACACACTTTAATGATAAAAAAATGAATTTGTACTGTGAATGTTAATACATACATACTGATAAAAAAATAATAAATTTTGACTTTGCATGTTAATACACCATTTTTTTGATAAAAATAAATAAATTTGTACTTTGAATGTTAATACAAACTTTACAGATAAAAAAATGAATATGTATTGCAAATGTTAATACACATTTTATTGATTAAAAAAAAATGAAATTGTACTGTGAATGCTAATACACACTTTACTGATAAAAAAAAAAATGTTTGTACTGTGAAAGTTAATACACACTTTAATGATAAAAAAAATTTGTACTGTGTGTTAATACACAGTTTTTCTGATAAAAAAAAATTGGATTGTGAATGTTAATACAGACTTTACTGATAAAAAAAATAAAATTTTACTATGAATGTTAATACACGCTTTATTGATAAAAATATTAATTTGTACGGTGAATGTTAATACACACTTTACTTATAAGAAAATAAATTGGTACTATGAATGTTAATAAACACTTTACTGATAAAAAAATAATAAATTTGTATTGTGAATGTTAATACACAATTTTTCTGATAAAAAACAATTTATAGTTTAAATGTTAATACACTTTACTGATAAAGAAAATGATATTGAACTGTGGATGTTAATACAAATTTTATTGATAAAAAAATGAATTTGTACTATGAATGTTAATACACACTTTACTGATACAAGAAAATAAATTTGTACTGTGACTGTACTCTGAATGTTAATACACAATTTTTTGACAAAAACAGTACAGTGAATGTTAATACACACTTTACTGGTAAAAAAAAAATTGAATTTGTACTACGAATGTTAATAACACTTTACTGATAAAAAAAAATAATTTTTACAGTGAATGTTTGTAAACCCTTTACTGATAAAAAAACAAAATTTGTACTCTGAATGTTAATACACACTTCATTGATAAAAAAAAAATTGTACAGTGAATTCTCATACACACTTTACTGATAAAAAAACTAAACTTGTACAGTAGATGTTAATACATGCATTAATGATAAAAAATTAAATTTGAAATTTGAATTCAAATACACACTTTACTGGTTAAAATTTTATTTACGGACAAAGATTTTACTGTGTATGTTAATACCCAATTTTTCTTATAAAAATAAAATAAATTTGTATTATGAATATTAATACACACTTTACTGACAAAAAAAAAATGAATTTGTACTATGAATGTTAATACAAACTTTACTGATGAAAAAATAATGAATTTGTACTGTCAATGATAATACACACTTTACTTATGAAAAATGAATTTTTACTGTGGATTTTAATACACATTTTATGGATAAAAAAAAATTTGTACTATGAATGTTAATACACACTCTACTGATAAAAAAATGATTTTTTTTTAGTGAATGTTAATCCAGACTTTTTAGATAAAAAAACATGAAATTTGCACTGTGAATGTCAATACACTTTACTTATCAGAAAATAATAAATTGGTACTGTAAATGTTAATACACAATCGTTTTGAGAAAAAAACAATTTGAACTGTGAATGTTAATAAACAATTTACTGATAAAAAAAATGAATTTGTACTGTGAATGTTAATACACAATTTAATAATAAAAAGACATAAATTTGTACTATGAATGTTAATACACTTCACTGATAAAAAAATATAAATTTGTAATGTGAATGTTAATACACAATTTTTTTGAGAAAACAAAATGAATTGATACTATGAATGTTAATACACATTCTATTGATAAAAAAATTGTATTGTGAATGTTAACACATTTTACTGATAAAAAAAATTGTACTGTGAATGTTAACACATTCTACTGATAAAAAAATGAATTTTTATTGTCAATGTTAATACACTTTACTGATAAAAAAATGAATTTGTATTATGACTGTTAATAGACACTTTACTGATAAAAAAATTGAATTTGTACTGTGAATTAATACACATTTTACTGATAAAAATAAATTTGCACTGTGAATGCTAATACACACTTTACTGATAAAAAATGAATTTGTTCTTTGATGTTAATATACAATTTAATGATAGAAAAGACATAAATTTGTACAGTGAATATTAATACATACTTTACTGATCAAAAAATAAAAATTTGTACTTTGAATGTTAATACATAATTTTTCAGATAAAATAAAATAATTTTGTATTGTGAATGTTAATACACACTTTATAGATAAAAAAATAAATAAATTTGTATTGTGAATGTTAATACACACTTTACAGATAAAAAAAAAAATAATTTTGACTGTGAATGTCAATTCGCAATTTACTTGTAAATAAAGAATTTGTACAGTGAATGTTAATACACATTTTACTGACAAAAAAAAAAAGAATTATTACTCTGAATATTAACACACATTTTACTGGTCCAAAAATAATAAATTTGTACTGTTGTAGTGACCTAAACTCACTAAATTAATTCCCCCTTTATTATTTTATTAATTGAATTATTTATTTGCTTATAATAGTATAGTTTTAATTGTTAATTAATCAAAAGGGGTAATCTAAAATCAATTGAGGGGATTTGGGGTCATTCTGTAAATACTTAGGAAGTGGGGTAAAGTCTGAAATTACAAAACAAATCTGGAACTGTTCAACGCACAATTCGTGCGTTGAACTGTTCATTGCCGAACATGGGTGAGGTGGCCTTGATCGTGGGGGAGAGGGAGAACGCTTAGGGAAGGGATTAATTCCCTATACTCAACCCCTTCCAGATCATTGAATGAGATCAGAAAGAAAAGAAAGGAGTCAGAGAGAAAGAAAGAAGAAAGATAGAAGGAAGAGAGTAACGGAGAGAAGTGTGGTTGTGCTACTGATTTCAGTGAGGAAGGAAGAAGGAGGAAGAAGAGCCTCATTTTATCATCACTTCGTGCTTGGATCATCGGTAAGTATCAAGACTTACTGTTGAATTCGTTCATAGCTTTAGTACGAGTATAGTTTGAAGGTTACTGTTAATACCTGTTAGAGCTTCTAAAAGATATGATTTACAGAGCATGATAGATTAGTAGTAAGTATGAATAAAAAAAATCAGTGTTAGCATGATTGAATGACTAGTATGAGTGTTATTGAATGGTCTATAGTGATAGTGAATGATCTGAATGTATACTATGGAATATAACTGGAATCGGAATCTGCACAAGAAGTGCGATCAAGCGCACATGATGCGCGATGGAGCGCATACCAGTTGGATCGAGCGCACATTAATTGAGTGATCGAGCACACACTCTTTCGATCGACCCCATAGGATCGAGCGCAGGACATTGCGATCGAGCACAATGTCCTGTACAGCTAGTTGACAGTGTTATTTACAGTGTTATATACTTAGTAATTTACAGACTTAGTGATTTACAGTGCTATATACTTAGTGATTTACGGTGTCATATAATTAGTAATTTACGGTGTTATATACTTAGTGATACAGTGTTGTATACTTAGTGATGCGAGTTAGGTGGTTTCGAAGATTGGTCGAGCTTATTGGTTCCTTGTGACCAGTGGGGTCCAAGTGAAGGCACTGTGCCTCTCGTGATGACTATGTGCCTATGATTTGTGTGGATGCTCCCATTTTCAAACTAACCAATCTAAGACGAACTTCACTGATTATAGTAAAAGAGACTTGATATGTTTTATCACTAGTAGGATGTCTGTGATGACTTCCAAGGAATTATCGACGTGTATGGGCGCGTGGATAGTTGTTCCTTGGAGGGTATTACTAAGGTCCTAATAAATAAATAAACATTCATATTATGTTAGCTTGGTGGTTAAGTGTACCTGGGAGTGTCACGCCCCAAAACCCGTGCACGCATCCCTAGGCAGAATGGCACGAATCTCGAGGTGAGACCTTCGGGATCCACTTATAGACCGCGGATTGCCATATCAATAAACAAGACAAGGATGAGATAAGAGAAATAGATTCTTATTCATCTCAGAGTTTGCGGAAATTTTGCAATAAAATGAAAAACAATAATCATAAAAATTCTACTGGCACTCATAAGGGCCAATTTTTACAACAATAACAAATCCATAAACTAAGGTTTGCATACTAAGAAAACAAGGTGAATATAACTGCAACAAGACTCACGGCCTCCAAATCACTAGCTCAACCTGCAATATGAAACGTTACAGTGAGCTTGGAATGCCCATATAAGTATATAACCAAAATGACTTGATACATGATAAATCAAATACTGAAACGAGATAAAAGCAAGATATAGTTGAACATGCTATGTTGATTGAATTATAATATGAATATGGTATGTATGACATTCACTTGACCTAATGTTATGCTCACACAATTCAGATACAAATGAATGACATGAATATGCTTAGGTTAACCTGAATAGTTAAAGTGCCCCTTTCCAAATGTCGTACTTCAATCATAACCAATTCGGGACATAGGTCATCAGGAACAGCCAGATGTCCCTATCTTCGTTCCGGGCGCTAACCCATGGTACGAAGTCCACCATATGCTGTATTAACG
>JAUPMG010000013.1:294774-310267 GCA_031762675.1 Pachysandra terminalis
TTTTACAAAAGAATTGAAAGTTTGATTCGAAATGGGTTGTAAACGTTTGTTAATAAATCAATCAAATTGTAAAATGGTAAGTAAATTCGTAACGACAAATGGAGTACATCACTTAGTGAAAAATTTCATACAAGACCATATATGCATTTCAACGATCGCAAAAAGAAACTAAACTACAAGACAAAATCAGTAAATGAAAGAGAGATTATGTCTTACTCGAAATGAGGATGTTGTCGGAGTAGAAGGATTTGGCGAAGATGTTGGCCGGAGTTGAAGACCTAAAATCCTCTTGTAAAGAGAAAATCCAAATCAAAATAGAGAGGGAGAAGAGGGCCGGAGCTGAGAGGGAGGAAGAGAGGGCTTCGTATGGAGAGAGAGAAAGAGAGAGGGAGAAGAGGGTCGGAGCTGTTACAATGGAGAAAGAGAGGGAGAAGAGAGGCCTGCGTATAGAGAGAGAAAGAGAGGGAGAAGAAAGGGTTCGTATGGAGAGAGAAAGAGAATAGGGAGGGAAAGGTTAATGGGTAGTTTATGAATTTAAATTTTTTTAAAAAAGCAAAAAGTGGAGACAATACCTGATTTGTACTCTGACATATGGCAGAGGACCGTATTGAGATTATTTTCGTAGAAATATACTACAAATGTGAATTGAATTGGTCAATATAGTTTTGGGCAATAAGTTGCCTAAAGTAGGAGATTTTGGTAATTTTCCCAGATTATTATCATGTCAGATCGGGTTGGGCTTTGTATGTTGCCTATAATTTAACTAAAAGCCCAATCGGGCTAGTATCCAATTGTGCTCGGGCACACCGCACCTATAGTGTCGTGCTGTGTCTGGGTACCGAATAGGATAGTTTAAAATTTAGAAAATATCAAAGATTTCGGAGGCCCAAACCGGTGAAATTTTAGTGGAATTTTTTTTTATTAAAATAATTGGACGAAAGAATGGTCTGAAATTGGCTCAGATATTTCAGTGAAATAAATTCACTTTTTTGTTTATTTAAAGTATTTTAATATAGGCATAATTTTAGCCAATTTCTTTCTTTCTTTTTTTTTTTTTTAATAAGTACTAAGTAATAATTTCTAAAATACAAATAATAAAGTTAGTCAATAAAAAGTGATATTTTCATTAAAATATATATTATTTATGAACATAAAAATAATATTTTGACTAATAATGCGAAATAATACAAAAGTTTACAACTAATAAATACAACATCCAAAACGTATATAAGTATCCAAAATATATTGGATTCAAATTCAAACTAGAGAGGGTCTAACGATCTGTAACAAAAACTGGTCATTTGACCATAATACCCCTCAGTCAATGATAATTGTAATAACTATGAACAATTTTTTAATTATTTATTTATTATTATTATTTTTTTAAGTTTTAATTTTTATCCTATAATTATATGAGATCAATGGGGTTTACACAATTTTCATTGATACTATGCTTCTTTCTTCTTCCATATAACTATCTTTTTTGTTCTTAAGATTATTATACAAGGTATACAAGGGTGTTTTCGTCCATAAAATATACTGCAATAAGCAAAAATCAAATATTCTGTTACTTTATTGATAGTTACTAATGGAAGGAGTTTTTTGTAACATACTTTCAAACTATAGGGGGTGTTTGTGATGGCCAAAGTTTAAGGGGTACTTGTTGCCATTATACCAAACTCAAGGTGGTGTGAATGTAATTTACGATCTTCTTTTTTTTTTTTTTTTTTTACTTTTTACCGAATTTTATGATTTATTAAGGTCGAAATATCCAAAATTTCGGCCGCAAATTTCGGTGATAAACTGAAGATGTCGGGCGAAATAAATTTGGGCAAAGTACAAATATTTCGTTGAGATTTCGGCAATTTCGATAATTTATTCCACAAAATAATTCAATCTGAAAAAACTCCATTTCGTAATTCGTTTGACACATCCCACACCGAAATTTTAAACTATGCCGAATACCGATCAAATCATGTCAGGCCCAGCCCATTTGTACATCCCTACCACGGAACTCGGAGATTTGACAATCATAAATCCTGTCATATAATTCAATTTCAATATGGGGTTTATGCAAATAGGATCAAACAAATTTGTCCTTGATGAAATATTTGTGAAAATATCAAGATCCACTACTAAGTGGGCCCACTTATGAGAAATTTTGTAAATATATTTTAATACTTAAACCTAAGTTCTTCCATTGTCCAAAAGGAAATTGTGATATATTATATGAATTGATTAAGATGTTATTTTAACGGATTTGATCTCTTTAATGGTCCTCGTTTTTAAAAGCGATTAGGTTAGGTTTCCAAGCCGATTGGGCATGAGCACAGCATGTGCCATGCACGTACAAACAAATGCATGAATCAAAAGTTATTTTCCAAAAAATAAAAAAGAAAAAAATACAGGACTACATTCAAAAGAAAGAACTGATTCTTGACATAATTCTCAAGAAACTCCTCTCTCTCTCTCTCTCTCTCAACTAGATGCAATGGGGCTACTGGCCTTAGTTTTCTTGGTAGCTAATGATGCGAATATAAGCTCACATACGAATGCGTGATATGTACACGAAATAGACAGTCGAGTGAAAAAAGAGTTAAAAAGTGATAGAAATAATGAGTAGAACAAACAAAGTACCCCTATTTTGGTACTTTTATGTAAATTCCAATTTGAAAAAGCCTAATCGATCCATTATCACTAATAGCATATTTTGCAAGCCTAGGAAAAAACTGTATTTGGTATGAAGCATGACATGGAAGGGAAAAGGTAATTTTCGTCTAGAGTGAAAATGGTGAAATATCAACTGGAACATGTGCGTATGTTCCTCATGTCGTCATTAAAAAACAAAATCAGTTGCATGCATAACGTGTTTGTGTACGCTCCAGCTAATATTCCACAATTTTTGCTCCATACGATATGCCTCCGTAATTTTATGATGAAACCTAATTTACATACCTTAAATTAAAATAAACAAAAAGGATTAATAGTTGGACACCAAATTGCAACATATTGGAAGCCATTTTGAGCGTAGAGGCCAAAGCATTGGCTGAAGCGTTGGCGCACGCACGCTAGCTACACGTCCACATGCTCTGGCAGATGTATGCCCATGCATCTAGGGCATCATGTGTAGAGGCGCAGTAAGTATGCACCAACACTCTAGCCGATGCTCCAACCTCCCTCGACGCTCTACACAATATGCTCTCCAATATATTATGGAGTGATACCCATTTCGAGTTGATTCCAAAATGGGATTGTGTAAATATGAATATATTAATATCCCTATAAGGGTATAGCATTAGCCTACCTTAAAGACATAATGAATAAACTTAACATCAGAATAATTTGTATCTATTGCCAATACACCATTCTTGTTATCTTTTTGATAAAATGTTATTCTAGAAGAGGCATTAACATGTTTGTTGATGTTACAAATCATCAAAAGATTTGTTGCTTGTTATGACAATTGAATTTTGGTTGGATACTAAATTGGAGGAGATCACAAGTTCTTAATAACACACACACACATGAATACATAAAATCTATGAATTAAATAGACTTATCACTAGCTTAGAAAAGCAACACCAAAGTGAACAATACATATATATATATATTTTTTGTGAGGATAGATAGGAATGTGAATATATAAAATCTACAAACAAGATTGGGCCATTGCTAATTTAGAAAAGCAACACCTATTCGATTCCCTCAGTCATCATATTGTTCAAGGAACTCAATAAAATCCCCTTATGCAGAGGAAAAATTTAATTCTATTCTAATTGACAACTTTCTCCAACACTGTCTAACAATGGCATAAATAACTGATCAACAACAATCAAAGTAGAGGATATATATATGTGTGTGTGTGTGAGAGAGCTTCTGCAGTTGGAAGTAGGATAGCATCTTAACAAATAAACTAAGTTCAGAGGGGGAGATTAGGTTGGGAGTGGGAACCCATGTTTTGTGGCTTTGGAAGAAGGAATAACCGTACCTTCACTAGAGAGAATATGACCCATCAGGCTACAGTTCCAAGTTATCATTTATCAGATACCATTCCATGGAATCAGCAGCCTCTCTTTCCTTTTCCATAAGGACTAACAAATAAGAAGTATTCCTTTGTCATTTTCACTTTATTTTCAGGGCATTACATGACCAATGATAATCTTACACGACTCCTCCAAAATGATTTGACTTTTTGGGCTCTTTTCTTTTTCTTTTTAAGATAGGCAGAAAAAAGATCTTATGATGATCTGTCGGATGAATCCTCAGATCTGAGAGCTTCTTTCCATTTAATTAAGACCTCCCTTCTGATTTCTGACAAAACTAGATTCATCCCTGTGGTTTCTGACCTTATGCTTGTACAGATCCTATTTTGTTCTTCTGCCTAATGTAAACCCCCTAGCAGAGCATGAATTTCTCAAGCAAAGGCTAAAAATGATAAACAAGAAATAAACTTATTTACTGGGGAAATAAAATTGAACAGATTTTAAAAGATGATATTAAAATGGAGCAACATATATATAAGAGAACAAGAGTCACAAAGATACATAATCAATGTCATTAAACTAGCTAAGTGGAAAGAAGCTCTCAGATCAAAAGTGTGGGGAGATATGAACTCCATCGAATAAAAAACATGTAAATAAACCCTTAAAAGATGAAGATAAATTTGGCCTAAAATCAAAAATAGCAAATAACCTAATTAGAGATCAAGAACCAACAAATAAATAAGATAAAAACATGAAGAAGAAGAAAGCATGCATAATCAATGTCATTAAACTAGCTAAGTGAGAAGGATTAGCCAACACCAAAAAAACATGCACGTATGCACGCACACACGCACACACCAACCAACAACTACATTTGAACCCTTATTCAAAAGTGTGGGGAGATATGAACTCCATCAAATAAAATTACTTCTCCAAACAGATATACATGAACAAAAACAGAGATAAGAACTCGGTACTTGAAAAACCAAAATTGAACAAATAATTTTTCAATCTGTTAACCATGAAGCAGCACCTTGAATACAAACAAAAATTCCAGTAAAACTGAGATATCATCTTTGCTTTAGGGTACTTTTGTCACTTTCAACAAAATACTTAAATTATAGATTGATAACTTTAGCCCTTCTGTTAACACTGTCTACCCTGCAGGTTTGAGAAGGAAGATCATTCAGAAACCACAAGGGAGGAAGCTAGAATTATCAGAATCCAGGGGGAGGTATGTGTAATTTTCCCAAAAATTTACCATTAATGAGATAAGTACAAAACATACCAATTCAAGGACGTTTAAGGATAGTAAGGTCAGGACAGTTTTCCAGTACCATTGATTCTGCAGCATAGCAGTAGGACAACTTAATACTGTAATTCGCGAAACACCAAGTCAAGTCTCTTTTGCCATACAAATATTCTTATCCACATGCCAGCAAACTAAGTAGGAACTATGCTTTAACACTTTAGAGGAAATGCATTCCAATTGATTCTCCCAAACTGAATAAAATACCAGTGGAGTATCAAAATCAATTGATCTTTTTTCCTAAAAGAACTAATGAAATTTGTGACTTGTATCAGCTAAAAAAAAGCGAGTCATAGAAGGTTTGCTTTTTTAAGTTTTCTAACCTGAGCTTTGACCCTCTTTTGAAGCAACCCTTTGTCTAGATTTTTGTCTAAAAGTTATGTCCTCATTTAGCATTAATTTGCATTTCTATCTTTCAAATTTGGGATCTTTATTGCTGGAATAAGCATTTGTTCCCCATTTTTTTTTATGAATAATAAAATTACTAACCTGCGGTTCCTGATTAAAATAGAACAGAATATATTGTCCATAATCAGATAATATACTTGGCATAATTTCAAGATTAACCATAGAGGAAACAGGAACAAAACAAGCATAACACACAAGCACATGGTGGACACGGGTTCATTGCGGCTAGAAGAAATTTAATCAACTTAATTATGTTATTCTACACATCCAATATACAGATATGGAGGATTATGTCTGAAACAAACGGCATCATTTGCATGTGCGTGTATACGCATTGAAGTCAATGAATATATATGTATTGTATGCGTGTGGATGTAAATGTATTGAAGTCACTCTTAATGTGAATGAATCTATGCAATTGTATGCATACATGCAAACAGACTTTCAAAAACCTATATATAATGTACACTCATACTGTCACAACAATGCATACATGTATGCATGATTCACATGCTCTTGATTTGAGGTTATAAATGCAGAAGAAAAACTGAGTGCATTAGTGTTATCTTTAATTTGGAGAGTAGTAGAACAAAGACACGTAACTGTAACACAGAAGAAGGTACATAAACTACAGATAAAAGGAATATCTGGAAAGGGCAAGTCAAGAAAAGGGTAAGTGGTCCTTCCTTCCCTTGAGGCTATGGCCTGTCCGGTCTTTCGTTCAATGCAAGTATAAAAGCAAGTACAATCATTTATCTTTTTTTCTATCAGGTTCCAAATCGTCCCGATTTGTCGTGTGGGACCAGTTCTCGTGCCAAGTGGGAAATGGAAAAGACTCGGGCCCCTCTGATATTTTATACTGTATAGGCTGAATAAGTACCAAACTTAACAAAGGAGACAACACAGAATTGTATTCTTTATTCCATTCTTTGCTTTCACTTGATCCCAAGGGACAGCATCTTTACAAAATTTCTAATTTTCCTTTCCCACAAAACTATCAAATTCCCCAGATTTGAGATGCTTATATGCTCTGAGAGAGAGAGAGAGAGAGAGAGAGAGAGAGAGAGAGAGAGAGAGTAATGTCACTTTGTTCATTATTTGCACCCAAATTAAATCAAGTTAAATTACTATAGAGTGCATTGCTAGTTGATATTTAAGGTATCATGGGCAAGTGAAAGTGAGACTCGAAGGCTCAGATACAGGCTTACAGATGCAACAGTTATAAGAATCTCCGGGGGACTCGAGAAGGTTTTTTGAGACATAAGAAATTGTGGATTCCCTTGCCCCGGGTCAGAAAAATTCCTCACTTCCACCTCGGAATAAGGTTCCTCCTTTTTTAAAAGGGACCGATACAAATGCACGCAAAAGCTTTCATGGATCTATTCGTTTACATATTGCAAGGTGTAGGAGGTGTTCCAGAAAGTTATAGTGCAAAAGAATTTAAACGGAAGTGTTGTCTGAGAATGGACTACAGTACTGTGGGCCAGTGCCAGCAGATACCCTAAGCCACCCTAAGAAGAACGAACAAGAACACGTTAAAGTCATTGTGAAGATCAGATTAAGTCGAGTGTTTCGTTGGCTGTCCAAGATTCTATCCCTTTCTTCCTAGTTTTGCTTTATAATGACAACCCCGGGCACTCCTTTGCTTTGTGAAAGTTGGTGCTTTGTGAGAATTGGTCAAATATAGGAGGAAGCAGAGAAGGATGGAGCACTATTAAGTACCAGGACTAGAGAGAAGAATACAAAACAACCAAGTTCTATATTCGAGGAGTAGCAAAGTGGATAAAGAAGAAAGGAAAGAGAGGTAAGAAATCAATCTCATTGCAGTTAACATTATTAGATTGTTCAGGATCCAGGTTTCTAAAAGAAGAATAAACTAGTTGTTGTTCTAGTGTCAGGAGATGTATCATCATCACCAACACCGTCAAGGAAAGAGCAACTTCTCTAATTCAATGATGTCCATTCCACCCGAAAGGCATATATTCCTGCAAGGCGGAAATGGTCATGGAGATACAGGGCTGGTTCTCTCAACAGATGCTAAGCCTAGACTGAAATGGACGCCAGAGCTCCACGAGCGCTTCGTAGAAGCAGTCCATCAGCTTGGCGGAGCAGACAGTGAGTATATATAAAACAAAATCAATCAAGAAAGATCAGACAAAAACATTGTGCAGATGTTCAGCTAATTTGAGAGTTATATGTTGCAGAGGCAACACCAAAAACGGTTATGAAGCACATGGGGATCCCAGGACTCACCTTATACCACCTAAAGAGCCACCTTCAGGTACATTGTTATAGCTTTTCAAGAAATCTCTCCCGAAAGTTTTGTTGATAATTTTCTATGCAACTAAGTCCACCTTTTAACTTGCAGAAATACAGGCTCAGTAAGAATCTTCATGGACAACCTAGTATTGGGATCAACAAGAATGGTAAGAGGACAACCTAAGGTCTCTTGATATTCTGCTGGATACCTATAGCAATTTCAGAAGCACCCTAACCCTTTTGTAAGTTATTTGGTATAGGTTGTATGGTCGGAGTGGCAGGCGAGAGAATGTCTGAAGCAAGTGGAACATTGAGCAATACAAGCAACAATTCTCAGTCAAACAAGTAGTTCCATAAAACATTTAGTTTTCTTTCATTCATTTATTTACTGTAACATTTAAAGGTCTTCCACTAACAATGGAAAATTAAAAATTCAGAGGCTTACAAATAAGTGAAGCACTACAGATGCAAATTGAAGTACAGAGAAGGCTACATGAACAGCTTGAGGTACGTGAAAATTGAAACAGAAAATATTGAGATCTTTGAAACAGCCGAAATTCAAACTTAGAGAGACCTTTCCAATATATTAACAATGTCCACATGGTTTATCCAGAGGATCCCCTATCAGGTAGATGGTCTGAATAAGCTATGTAATTAGTCCACGTAGCAGAAAAAACCCATGTCACTCCAGGTAACTAGAACTGGCGAGACATACCAGAATATCGTTCACAAAAATCTATACAAGAACCTGGAGTTCCAGTTACCCCCAAGATTTACTACTATGAAAACAACTCAGTTCAATGATGAAACAAAGGATAGATATTTGACAGTTACAAGATTACAAATGTTAAAACACAAAATGCATGTTCTCTGCCATCTATGCATGCCCACGTTGAGTCAGTCTAGTGTTTCACCAAATTTCAAGAAAATACTGTTAGTTACTATTTGTAGAGCCAGATAAAGAACTTAGTCAGCTTCTCAATATTGTGATATTATGGGTTTTTGTGCGTTCTAATGTTGGCAATAGACTATTTATCTACATTCTGAACTAGATCTTTTTACAAACTTTACTAGGTACAGCGACACTTACAGCTCCGAATAGAAGCTCAGGGAGAATATCTACAGGCAGTGCTGGAGAAAGCTCAGGAGACTCTTGGAAGACAAAATCTGGGTTCGGTGGGACTTGAACCTACTAAAGTTCAACTCTCTGAACTGGTTTCCAAAGTATCTACCGAATGCCTGAATTCTGCCTTTTCAGAGTTGAAAAAACTTCCGGGATTGTGCCTAAAGCAAATGCAAACAAATCAGCCAACTGATTGTTCAATGGACAGCTGCTTGACCTCATGCGAAGGATCTCAAAGAGACCAAGAGATACACGATAAAGGGATGAGGTTGTGGCCTTATCATGACAATACACCCTTGGAGCCAAAAGAGATTGGTGAGGATCTCGGGCTTCAGCAGACTGAACTACCATGGTGCGAAGATCTAACAGATAATAAGATGTTTCATTCATCCATGGAAAGAGACACCAAAAGGATAATGTTAGATGTACAAAGAAGTTCCAGTGACTTATCCATGAGCCTTGGACTTCACGGAGAGAAAGGGAGTGGTGCCAGCAGCTTTTCTGGGGGAAGACCGAAAGAAAGAGACAAGGACAACAATTTCTGTGACCAAGCCAACATCAGAGCACCTGCAGTTCAAGTAGAGAATGAAAAAATATTGAAAGCGTACAGACTACCTTATTTCACGAGAAAACTGGACCTAAATGCCCGTGATGAAAATGATGCTGCTTCAAGCTGCCAACAGTTTGACTTGAATGGTTTCAGCTGGAGCTGAGAGTAGCTACTGTGTGAGACATAATAGTTGAAGATAAGCCCAAGCACAGAGGGTATTTAATTTTTACTCCAACTCAGTTCAGGTACTTCTGAAACTTGGCACAGGACCATAATGTTGTCTTATTTCAGCAATCGAAACCTAGTTCACGAGTAAAAACTTAAAGATCAATTGCACTGGGGAGAAATAAGCCCAAAAAAATCAATATGAGCTGCATGAAAGGTAAAGATGAAAATGGGTTACAGATACAAAGTTTAGTTTTATGAGCATCTATAGTGTATATGTAGAATTAAATTAAACAATATTGCTCAAGCAAAAGTGTACTGTTAGTGACAAAAACTTTGATTACGAGTCTAGAATTTTAGTGGGATGTGTTGAATAATGTTTCGCTTGGCAATGGAATACATCTTAATGAGAACATTATATATGTAGACCACAAGTTTGTTCCCGATTTACTAGTTTTGAACAGATAGGGAGGTTCAAACAGGGAATATCGACTAGCCAAGTACTTTCAAAAAATTATGCACTTTGATAATACACTTAAACCAATGAAATATAGGGATATTCTACCCTCCAAGAAATACAACCCCATTTGCAAATAGTTTTTAATTAAGATGTCTCATGTTTCTCAGACAATGGGAATGTAGCTGTTACAGGAGTAGGTTTTCAATGTTAGTCTTGTAAAAAGGCCTTGTGAGGTGTTAGGTTACACAATTGAAGGCTTGGTTATTTCACACTTTGGATAAGATAAATACTTATTCATCATTGAGAATGCTTTCACCTGATTAGTCCAGATTCTAAAAGAAATCCAGAAAAGAAGGGAAGATCGTATTGAAATTAGGAAAAAAAAATCCTAAAACATTATAATTTAAGAATTTATCTGTCATGTTAAAAGACTAATCATTATACCATATCAAGATGTACCATTTCGAATGAGTTTCTCGAACTTCAAAAGATCACTCCAAAGTCAGAGTAACACCATGTTCGTTGTTCAATGCTAGGATAAGATGTTGATTTTCACAACAGATGAGGAAAGTACCCCAATGGAAACTGGAAACAACGTGACTCAAGATATCCCTGATTCCCTATTTAATCTAAAGGAAACTGTCTATACCGTGGAACATTAACGTTTCAACTTGGGGATATCATTTCCAGACTGATATCTATGCAACCAACATTGAAAGAAGTCCACGATTTCAAAAAAAAAACCCATACTGTCTGTAAGGATGTAGACTACATTTGTGTATATGGGATGGAGCAAGCAATTCATCAAGTGGAAAACTGTCAAACCTCCTTGGCTAGAGACCCAGACATCCTAAGAAAATATAATGCAAGTTATTTCAAATTTAAGTCTAGTATTGTCACAAAATTCATTATGTTAAAAGTTTGTTTCTTCTAGTGTAGTTTGACATGGCCTTCAATTCTGTCAACCAAAGGTATCCACCTAAATTACTAATTTCTTTTCAAAACTGCATGAATGACCTTTAGTAAAAGATACTGGTGACATGAGCAGCAGTTAGAAGTTGGCCGGGCACGTGCTTTGATCATGCTAGGCTTCTTTTATCGTCTACTACGTGCATTCCATAGTCCTCTTAGGCCCTATAACGAACCAAAGAAAAGCATTGGAAATTCAAAACATCGTGCATAAGCAATGTAATGACGGCTCAAGGAAATACGTAAAGTTCGGATGGTTTGCACATGTAAAACAAAGACTTGGGGAGACGCCTATGAGGAGCGAGGAGGTGCATATTGAAGTTTCTAAAAGGGCAAGGACAGACCAAAAAGGACATGGATGAAATCGCTCAAAAATTATTTAGATACACAAGCATAATCTGACCAAAGATGTGTTTTTGATGGATTAGGATGGCAAAATAGGATTTTTGTTGCCAAGCCAACTAGTTGGGATATGGCATCTTCTTGTTGTTATTGTTGTTGGACATGCTTCCAGCAATATTTTCCACTTATCCAAAGGAATGGAGGTGGGATGGTCTGCAGCAACCATTGGGGTCAATCTTTTGACCCCAACAAATTTCATTTGGAGTCGCCTACTTCTGATTCCCATCTCCAACTGATACATTGATATCATGTGTCATACACTTGACGACAGCTTACTTATCTTCCAATTATGTTGCAAATATTCCTCAAGTCAATTAAAATAGAGGCGAAATGGATCGTATCAAAACCCACATAACTGTTGAGAAATATCACATGGTTTCTATTATTTGTGAGAAAAAATAAATAAATGCACTTTTCAAATACATGATTGACATATGCTTACCAAGAAAGGATAATGAGTATTGAGATTTTCTCCAGTTCCAACTACATCAAAATTTTCTAATAAAAAACGCTACTTGTATTTGAACAGTTGGGCCCTGAAACAGTCACCAACTAATTGTAATCAGCCCAATAACAGAAACCAGTCATTTAGTAGTTTACATAAAAAAGATAACTTTGCAATTGAAACTAATTTTTCATGAAATCTGACCTGAAAATGGGGTATCAATTTTGTCACATACATAACAATTTTATTTCATAGCTATTGTTTAAGAAATCCAATCATTTTAGACATTTCTTCAATACATTTGATTAGAACTGCAGAGATATTGTATACTTCTGCTATAACTATTTGGAAGAAAAATAAAATTCTCAAATGTTCAAAGAGAGTTTGGAACTGCCTCTGGGGAAGGGCATAAGATTACAAATTCATCTAAGAGACGAAAATTTTCCCAATTAATTTAAAAGGGGTAAAAATACAGATATTGCCTTTCCAAAGTTCATTGACAATAAACATTACTCTCTCTCTCTCTCTCTCTCTCTCTCTCTCTCTCTCTCTCTCTCTCTCTTCTTGTAATTTATGGCAATGGATCGTTATGCAAATAGGTAATATTCAGGTGACTCTTTCCAAGGTAAATTAATAGTAAATATATATAAAGGTCACATATTCCTTGACCCAACCCCACTCAAACTGAACTAGAAAATAGATTGTATTCTGATCGGATCAAAAGTGGGTCTGCACTAACTGGCTTAAGGCTAAAACAAGCTGAATTGGAAAAACATGAGTAGTTTTGAAAAGAAACCATCTCTGAATTTTTTAATCTGATATGCAAGTTGACCTACTAAACACAGTTTTAACTTACACCACATACATTTAAAGGATATATTAATGTCAGGTTGAGCTACAATGTAGCTAGATTCGTTCGATTGCCACCCCAAATATGAGTTACAGAGTCAAGACTGAATTATGTAAGCCCGACACCCATTGCCACCCATTACTCGAAAAAGCTTGGGCGGGTTTTAAAAGAGTGCACCAAAGGATCGGCATTATCCAATTTAATATCAACATGTAATTAAGGCATGTTGTTGAGCACCCTTCATGGACAATGAGTCGTCCCTCTTAAATTACCTCTATTTGAATAGAAAATAAGATTTTGCATGTTTGGAAAAAAAAAAAACTCAAGTTAACAATCACTACTAATATGAACAATTAATGAATCAGTAAACTTAGCACTACCATACAAAAAGGGAGAAGACAAAAAACTTAGAAGATGATAGTTCACAACCACAAGCATATCCTACAACCCACGAATTCTAAAACAGATTTCATACAAAAAAATCTAATAAACATAAAGAAACAATGAATTAGCACATAATTCAAGAAAAGAATATTAAAATTAGGGTATCGTAGAATATAGAAAATATAGGCATCAGGCTGAATCCAAACCACTATTACCATTGCTGAGTTATGCTCTTAACGTTGCAGCTAACAATTGGACCGAACACACTGTTTTGACGGTGAAAGAATGTATGCAAAGACTCTTCCAATCAGAAACTGATGAATCAACCGAAAATATTTTCTCACAAATATACTGACGTATAACTAATTCTACTTTACATCCAATACATAAACCCAAAAAGGTGCAAGTAAAAAAAAAAACGTTTAGAGGAGTGAGAGCAAGACAACCATAACCAAAGGTTTGCAAGGCAGCAGTTCAGACAATTATAATGTCAGTAATAGGGAACTGGTTGAATGAGGAAGACCAAGCTAACTGTACAAGTGTTGAACAACTAAGGGAGGAGATGGAAGTGACACTCGCCATCAGGGAACCTGAACTTTAAAGGTTCTTGCGACAAAAACAGAGAGGGGCAGCTGTTGGGTAAGATTCTATCCTCAAATCCTATTCATCTATATCTTGTAAAGAATATGGTGTACACTGCATTGCAAATTGAAGGCAACTTCAAGATTTTTGAATATCCTTGTAAATATTGGTCGTTCAATCTGTAAAAGAATTGAAGATTCGAGATGGAAAAAGATACAAGAGCTGGGTCCATGGAGCCTCGACTGTTTTCCCTGCTCCTAGATTAGACGTGTGGGAACCAGACAAGGTACTTGAAGTAAAGTTCAAATTCTTGAGGATATGGATGCAAGTTCATAATCACCGGTAGAGTCTGAAAAACAAAGTAACTCTGAAAATGATAACACTTGCTAGTAAATTTTAAAGATGAAACTAAACATGCAGCAAGTTTCTCAGAATCACGGTCTTAATCCAGCTCGAGAAGCCCATAGCAAACACTTCACTGTTGAGAGACAGAAAATAACCCTAGTGGAACCAATTCAAGTATGTGAAGTGCAATTTTCATGTGAGAAATGTCACCTATTCAGACACAAAAACCAACATGCAACACGATTCTGGAAAGATGGTATGACAAATAAGAGCTGACATTTCTCAGAAGATTGATTACCATCCCCATGCCGTGAAA
Organism: Pachysandra terminalis; assembly: GCA_031762675.1. Classification (NCBI taxonomy): domain Eukaryota; kingdom Viridiplantae; phylum Streptophyta; class Magnoliopsida; order Buxales; family Buxaceae; genus Pachysandra; species Pachysandra terminalis. Next base: position 309,325 of record JAUPMG010000013.1, read on the forward strand.
CAGTAAGGTCGAGTAGCAGGAAAGAAGTGTGTTTCATTGAGGATGACAAGAAGTGAGATTGCCACAGCTTGTTGAACAGTATCAGAGGTACAGCAAGGCGAGAGAAGGTACAAAGTCAACATGGCATTGCAAATGAGATGACTCAGGGAGATGCATCGACTCAACACTTTGAATCTATGAATGTGTTTTCAAAGGCATTTGAGGTGTAAGACTTGAGGCGCATCTCAAGGCGAGGCATTGTAAAAAAGCCTCAAGGCACAACCTTGAGGCATAGCTTGCTCATGAGGCGTGCGCCTTATGTCTTGAGGGTAAAAAAAGCGTAAGCCTCCGTAGCTAGGTTGATAAATTCTCTCACTTTTAAGAAAATTAAATTAGTACTCAATTTTTTCAAGGAACATTAAGATTTTACCTAACCAGCCTTGTTCAGTAAAAAAGTACTAATAATTTTATTTTAATTATTAATTTTAGTCACCTATCATGACATGAAGTTTTGCCTGGTTTTGCATCAAGGCTTTGTCCTACTTCTCCAACTTCGGCGTTCTGGTTCTTTAAGTATTTTAAGCTGCAGCAAATCACATTATGAGTATATCAGCCTCCAGAATTTGTTGGTTCAGATATTGGCATTACCGGCACTTAGTGGTTTAGAGTACTAGTTCACCGGCATTTCACGCCATTGAGAGTTCCAGACTTTGGCACTTATGATTAAAATGTCCCATGTGCTATGAGACCGAATATAATCAAGTATGCTTTCGCATGACTCAGGAGATTTATTGTTATTGTTATTTGCCGAAGAAGTCCTAGGCGTGAGCCCATTTAGGGAGGGTTTTCGCCGGTCCTTAAGGTGTGGAGACCACAAGCATGGTAGTCATTGACGGTTGGATTGGACTCCAACATGTTGACTCCTGTTTGGGTATTCAAACGGGCCATTGGGTCAATCCGTGAA
>JAUPMG010000013.1:356529-366689 GCA_031762675.1 Pachysandra terminalis
GCCAATCCAATGCTTCCAACTAACAGTAGAATGGAAGATAAGCATCCTAATCAAGACATATATCACCTGCAGATTCAGAATTTATATTTCTGATTTAATAACTCCGAGGTATAACGATATGCTGGAGGCGTACAATTAACAACTTATTTTGAGAAATAAATTAAGAACTTCCTAATGATCCAAACCAGAAACTAGGCTAGTGTTTCTAGTTCATTTAAAAAAAAAAAAGACCATCACCCGGTGTAGGTCCCGCAAGCAGGGTTTTAAGAGGGGTTGACTGCCAACAGACATTTTTTGCACAACGTGGCTGCACCATTCTCGAACACGCACTTTCATACTAGCAGCACGAGATTCTTGAAGGTCCCTACTTGAAATGATGTAATGTAATACAGGAAAATTGTATAGTCAACACCACTTGACATTTAGATGGAACTAAAAACGTTTATTCATCATGTACAATCCTTGAATCTTCCCTCTCCACCCTTCTCGTTGCCTTCTCCTATTAAGGCACTCATATTCTAACTAATTAAACATTATGTTTAAAATGTTTTCTCCTGGTTATTTGTTGAGGTATAAGCAATAACAAGGGATATAATTGTCAATGCAAATTTTGAGCATGTTAAAAAAAAATGGAAACTCCATATTCATTTCAACAAATGTCCACAATAGATTTTAGAACTATGGTATTTACTGATTGAGTACAAACTGATGAAAATCACACCATTAATTACCACATCCCTTCTTACGAGTATTTCTGATTAAGAGAAGAACAAACATAAATTAAATTAAATAGCATGCATATGATAGAAAAAATGGCCGTAGGAAATTTATTTTTGCAAAATTTATAGTTACATGCCCTAAATTACAAAATAAATAAGTTTTAGGAAATGATTTACCAAAAATGAGAAATACGGGGTGTACCATAAGTGTGCTTTACACCTTGATACATAAATATTAAAATGAAAAAAATAAAAGACTAAGAAATACGCTCAAAAAGCTATTAAGGAGTAGTGGTGCTTGCTGGTATCAGCAATCTGAAATTCATGTTTGAAAACAATGGACAGCTTCCATTATTATCATTTATGTATCTCATTACAACTTCTGATAGAACAGAGGCAAATTTAGCAGAGAGGACTGATCCAAGTACCAACAGGCCCCACCTAGGAGAACTTCATCGACAAAATCAGATCCCAATTGTCCACCATTCATGGCTTTTTACATTTCCCAAGATATTATAAAGTTTTTTTAGAAATTGTCCTTATTTTTTTTAATCGATAACAAAGATATGATATTAATCAAAAGTGGAGAAAATATACAAGATTCCAAGAAGAATCACAAGCAAAAAACAAAAAATAACGGCAGAAGAATCTGTCAAAAGAAGACTAGTAAGGCACCCTCCCACCACTATTTAACATCCCCCCCCTAACATCCCAGGGTCGAGAATCCCAAAGAAGAAATCCTATCTACCAACACCCCTTATAGCAAAATCTTTTTTCATAATTTTCTATTCAAGGTAGAAATTTTCCCTGTTCATTAAATGCGCTATTTCCCATGAAATCAACAGTAGAACGATTAGAACCTTGCCACAACTTAGCCTATGAGAACATTCTAAACAACAAGCAAATGAACAAAGGAAATATAATATGGTCCCGAAATAAGCCAATTATTGGACTTTTTTGCGTATGCATTAGAGAACCATGTATTAGGACGATACTTAGCACGGCTAGACTGGCTACGTTGCGTGAGCGGTCTCTCAACCAGATTTGTGAATCATTTCATTGATTTTTCTAGTTCCGTATAAACATGATTTCCTTCCCTTGTCTAGCTAAGTAGTCAATAAATTGGAAAACATCCATGTTAGAGGAAAACTTGATTAAGACAAAACCGTTGTTGATGGGGGTCATATGGGTTCTGGAATTCAGTCCAAGAAGTACTTCATCGATATCAACTTCAAATTCCTTGACCTCTTGTGCAAAATTTATGCTGCTAACAACTGGTATAGCATCTTCCACATCAACCACACTCGCATCTTAGAATTTCTTTATGCAAATGATGATGCATTCTTTCTCATCATTTCAATGAAGAAAATTGCTAACAAATTACTACGGTTAAGTCAGTAATTGGGGAGAAATGACTTCATTACCAAAAAAAAAAAAAGACAATCACGCATGATCAGTTTTAGCTCAAAAACAAATCAAACAGACAGCATCTTGGGGAATATTAAAAACGAAACAAAAATAATAACAACTCTAAATATAAGAACTTATTTTCCAGATTGAAAAAATAAATAAATGAATCCATATCAAATTCAGGAACAAGTTTAGTTGTACAGTAACAATCAAAACCCAATTCACCAACAAGGAGATTAAAACAACTATGAAAGAAACTTGACATCATCTGAGAATGTTTCGTCTCAAAAACGAAACCCTTAAGGAATTGAGTATAAAAAAGAGAGAAATAACGTACGTTGCAGGCGATGATGAGGCGAAGGAGCTTCGCCATGTGGCGATTGTTCTCTTCCTTCCGCTTCTTCGCACCTTGATTCGCCATCTCTCTTCCCCAACCCAACCTGAACTGCGAACAAAACCCTAATAATATCCCAGAAAGAACATATGCCGTACAAATCGCTGGATTTTTTTGGGGCAAAAAGATAAGATTACTCTCTTTAGGTTCAAGCACAAAATTTCAAAGCCACAGAGACCAAGAAGAAGCTAATCGTCGCCGGAGAGCCCTCATCGGCGGTGCAGACTACAGACGAGTATATCTTTGTCCTCGATTTTTGTCTGAAAATTTAAAATTTATTATAATTAAACTTATATCCCACTTGTCGCGATCTAATTGGTCTCAAATCAACTAACAGGTGTTTATAACTTGAGAGATCCGGATTCCGGATCCTTTAGTTTTTTGGGGTTTGAATCTGGGTTGGTTAGATGCATACACGTGTCTCCAAAATAAGATAAAATAATAGGTCAGAAAAATAAGAAAGTAGTGATTTCTAAAGGTGCAACCTGAGTCGGTTCAACCCAAAACCAGAACGACTCAAACTGATTTCGGTCGGTTTAGGTTAGATTTCTAAAAGTTTGGTTTGGTTTTGGTTTTGGTTTTGAAATTACAAAACCAAATTAGATCGGTTTAGTTTTGAGTTGAAGCCTCGATTAAACCCAAATTGTTAGTGAATAAAATGTTGAACCGAACTGAACTGATTCAAACCAAATTAGTCTATATATAATATAATTCTTCAAGAATTTTGTATTAACCTAATCTAACTAAAACCAAATTGTAATTTGGGTTAGGTTGGGTTGGGTTTAGGGTTTTTCATTCTAGTTCGGTTCGATTTTAGGTTTGGAGAATTCGGTTCAGTTCGGCTTTGGATTAATCTTCACCAAACTCGGTTGATCTTGGGTTGAAATCAACCCGAACCAAACCGAACCGAGTTACACCCAATGATTTCAATGATAAAGAATCAAAAACCAATGCCAAACAAAATAATAATAGTAAGGGAAAGGATGAGCTTAGCTGCTTAGTGTGTGGAAGCAGGGGAGCTTCCATGGCTTCCTTCCTCTCTTTCTCTCTCCCCACATCCAGACTCAGTCTAGTAAAGGCTTCTGCATCTAATACTCCTACTACTACTACAACTTCAATCCCATCTACATCACAGACTCTTGATCAGAAGTTTGGCCGTAAAGGCATCAAATTCACGGAATCCGGCGACATTCCTGTTGTCGAACTTACAGTTAGAAATGGCAGCTCCTTGTGTCTCCAAATCCCAGATGGCATTGTCACTTCATACAAGCCCAAGGTATACTGGAAGGATGATGGGTTTGAAGAGCTTCTATACACAGTAGTTCCTGATGATTCAAATTCCGTCAAAGGTGGAATTGGTTTGATCCTCAATGATGTATCTGAATCCGATTTGAATGCAACGCCGGCGCGTACGTCTGAATGGATTGTGAAAGACGTCGATTCGGACTCCATTGATGCTCTTCAGGTACTTCTGTATACAACAATTTGCTTTCTTTCTCCAATGATTTGGTTGCTAGAATTCTCATAAATTTCAAAATGGATAAGAATTGGTGTGTGTGAGAGAGAGAGAGAAAGAATGTTCTGTTAAAAGTTTGCTAGAATTCTCACAAATTTCAAAATGGATTAGAAATTTAGAATTGGTGTTTTACCACACAATACTCATGAGAGAGAGAGAGAGAGAGAGAGAGAGAGAGTATGTTATGTTAAAACCTTGCTAGAATTCTCCCAAATTTCAGTTCTAATTAAGATTTAAATGCTATTTTACCACAATTCTCATGAGAATGTAAAGAGAGAAATATCAAAACTCAATTTTTTAATTTTTTTTTTATTTGTTCAATTGCAGGTTGAATTGAGCTGCAGTTGTGGCACTCTTGAGCTATCCTACATTGTTTCACTCTATCCTCTAAGCATTGCAACAGCAGTTATAGTGAAGAACAATGGCCGGAAGGCCGTGAATCTGACCAGTGCTATACTAAGCCATATAAAACTCAAAAGTCGACGCGGATCAGCAATTCAAGGGTTAAGAGGTTGCTCTTACTGCATCCTACCACCTTTATCTTCAAGCTTCGGAATCACTTCTCCGGCCAAAGCCGTGAAACCGGAACCTGCAGGCTGGTTCTCCTTTGGTTCTGAGCCTGAGAATAAAGTAGGTTCTTGGGTAGTTCAAGATGAACTCTATACAATACTGAGCAATAAGATAAGCAGAGTGTATGCGGCTCCTCCGACAGAAAGATTGAAGAGAATTCATAACACTTTACCCTCCAAATATGAAATCATTGATCAGGTAATACACAGACTCTAAACAAGATTTATTTGAAAGATTGACAGTCTCTTCCCCAAAATTCTTTACAGATAATATCTCTGTTATTAAACTCTTACAATTCATTGTATGAAATTTATGATTCATTGTATTGAATCTTACGATTTACGATTTAATCGTACAATTCATACAATTCAACTCTGCAATACTAAAGAAAAATGATTTCTTTTTTCTTTTATCGAATGATTTCCCTTTTTCTCGTTTGATCCTTGTTAATATAGAATATAATACTCAAATAATTATATAAACATAAAGAAATATTGTTTACATATTTTAGGCAATAAAAGGTCCTTTTTCTAAGAGAAATCCCAAAACCTAAACCCCAAACCCTACTTCTAAAATTATTATGAATCTTACGATTTAAGATTCAAAATTATGATTCAATTCTAAGTGGCCCTTAACGATTTTTGATTCGATTCACAATTTGAAAACCTTGGACAATATCACACCGGATTCAATTATCCCAATTACAATGTTAGTTCTTTTCAAATATCCAATTCAAGTTTTCTCTGTTTATAAGGATCGTATTAGCTTAAATTACAAAAGCAATACAGGAATCTAATTTCCGTTCTGATTATGATTTAAACACGATTTTCTCTATAGTTTTCACTGTTAGATGCTTTGATCTCAATGGTTTCTCTGTTTTTTTTCTGTTTCAGGGGAGTGAGCTCTTCTTCAGGGCAATAAGGATGGGATATGATGATATTTACTTATCAAGTCCTGGTTCTACTTCACAGAAGTATGGGAAAGATTATTTCATCTGCACAGGCCCTGCCTCAATGCTGGTGCCAGTGGTTGTGAATCCTGGTGAAGAGTGGAGAGGGGCTCAGGTTATTGAGCATGATAATTTGTAATTGAAGTCTTCAAAATGTCAAAACAAAATTTCTATTGTTTCTCTTTTAATCTTTTTTTTTTAATAGAGGAGTGAATCAGATTATTCTGATCCCAAAAGAAATTGTGAAAATGAGGTTAAGTTGTTGATGAGTGTCATTAACTCATTATAGTGCAAGATCCCACTCAAAACTAGATGTACAGAGATTGTTTGACACATTGTTGGCAAAACAAGCAGATTCATAAAAGAAAGAAAAAAAATGGTTTCTGAATTATGAGTTCCTGTTCTGTATCGGGAAACTCTAGCAATTAGGAGTCGGAGGGAATAAGGAATCCTTTGATGGTAAGAGTTCCAAGTGCCAAAGGAATTGTACGTATTGAGATTCAAAAAAGAATCGATCTGACCCAAGTTATAATCTATATGGGATTCCCAAATTTGTTAATAGAGGGTAGACCACGACGAATCGAAGAGTTACAAATCAATGTACAAAAAGAATTTCATTCTGTGAACCAAAAACTCTACATAGTTTTATACAGTGTTGGCAAAACAAGCAAGTCTCTAGGTGAATAAAGAATCCAAATAAATGAAAAAGTTCCTAAGATAAGGCTGAATAATGACTAGCCAGTAATAGAAGAAGAAACTTATCTTAAATGAAAAAGTTCCTAAGATAAGGCTGAATAATGACTAGCCAGTAATAGAAGAAGAAACTTATCTGGAGGGGAAAAAATAGGGAAAAAAAAATTTCCAAGACAAAAAATCAAGCAAATATCAAATCTTAAAGCACTACCAAACAAAAGTATAGGACATATCCAAATGTAAGGCTTAAGATTTTCAGTCTATCCAACACCTTAAGTAAACAACTCTCCCTCCCTTCCTCCCTCCTCCTCTCTCTCTCTCTCTCTCTCTCTCTCTCTCTCTCTCTCTCACTCCCACAAAAGCAATCAAGTATCTTCTCTTTCAGAAGTGGAGAAGGTCATGGCTTACACTTGCCTCTTCTCTCCCAACTTGACTCTCACCCTTAAAAACCTAAATAAAATATTGAACTCTTTCCGTTCTTCTCTTCATTTGAGGCCTCTTCACTGCAGAAACAAGAGAAACTTCACAACAATTGCTTCAGTTTCAACTTCATACCTGCCTATCAATGTAGATTACTTGGAGAGAGAATTCAATGGCCATGGAGTCAACTTCACAGGGATAGGAGACAACTGTGTGGTCAGGATGGGATTGGACAACGGAAGCACGGCTAGCCTGATGCTGCCAAGTGGATTGATCACGTCATACAAGGCCCAGATGTGGCATGGGGGCACACTTGAAGTATTACACACATCAGTCTCAGATGTGGAGAATGATGAAGCCATTATTCAAGGAGGGATATCTGTTTGTTTCCAGTGTGCAAGTGATGGTGGGATGTCATGGTCACCAAGTACTTGGACTCTTCATGATGTTAGAGGGAATTCTCAAAAGTCTATTCAGGTCTGTCTCATCTGTTGTTAAAATCTTACGATTCATTCTATGAATCTTACAATTCGATTTGACCCTAAATCGATTCAAATCTGTGAAAAAATCAGTTTATGTTTGAATCTTACAATTTATGATTTAATTATAAAATTCATACGAGTCAAACAATTCAACTCTGCAACACTGGAAAATGCTAGATTCTTTTTTTAACAAAAGAAAAAAAAAACGTACTCTTATTTTGTTTAATCCTTTTCTATATAGAATATAGTACTCTAAAACAATTATATACATACATATGTATATGTGTGTGCATATATTTATACGTGTATATATATATATATATATATATAAACACAATTTACTTTAACAATAAAATACCCTTTTCTTAAGAGAAATCCCAAAACCTAAACCCCAAACTTTGATTCTACTAAAACTACTATGAACCTTACAAATTACGATTCAAATTCTCAGGGGGAAAAAATGGGAATTTTGAATGCAGGTGGAGTTGGTAAGCTGTAATTCAGAGGACATGGTTGATGTTAAGTACACTGTGACCCTTCAACAAGATGGCCTGAGCTCAGAGCTTGAAGTCTCGAATTTGAAATCTTCATCTCTTAATCTGATGGGTTCTATTATTAATCATCTAACATTGAGCACACCTGATGCAACCTATGCTGCTGGTCTACAAGGATCAAATTACTTCAACAGATTACCATTTATGTCAAATTTTAGCATCATACCTTCAGATTTTGAGCTCAAAAATAAACCTCAACAATCATGGGGTCAGATGGCACTTCATGGATTATTATCTAGCTGGGGCATTGAAGATGAGGAGCTCACTGCAGAATCAGAGAGCATAAGCAAAGAAACAGAAGAAGAAATGGAAGGTGAAGAGGATGACAACTACATGCAGTTGACAGAGAAAATGAGCAGAATTTACACCAGTGCATCTCGGCGGCTAACAGTCATTGATAGGGTAACTATACAAACATTGGATTTGAACACTTTGGCATTAAATATAGTTGTACAATGATGCTTGCATTGGGACAGGAAGAAGGAAAGAAGCCACTCTATCTGCTTGTTCCTTCATATTTACACATGAAGGCATAGTGTTAAGTATCGGCCGATCCTACTCAGGATCGGCCGATACAACTCGGGATCAGCTTGGGACGAGTCTTGATCCCAAGCCAATCTTGAAAATTGTTAAAGTTCTCTGACTCGGTCCAAAACCGAGTCAGATCGACTGATTCAATATGGATCGTCCGACACCCCTCAAAAATTTTACGACTTAGAAAAGAAAAAAAAATGGCCATGTTTGGATCAGCCAATCCCCAATCCAATACCAAGTTTAAACACTATGCATGAAGGAGGTCAGAAATTTCATCCATAAAAATGCATTCAGTGGAATGAGTATTAACCAATCACTCATGGATTTTGCAAAGATTTTTTTGGGGGAAAAAAATTAACCAAGTCAGAGGAACTGACAACCATCTGACCCAATGAACCATAAGATGATACCTACCAGATTAGGATGAGTCTACATTTTTGGAAATTTGCATGCTCTTTATTTGTGTTTTGCATCTCACTGTTATTAAACTTAGAGAGTTCTCATTTTTGTGCTGTGATAAAACAGGGTAGAAGAAATTCAATTGTAGTAGGGAGAGATGGATTTGAAGAACTTTACATGCTCAGTCCAGGCTCCAACTATGAATGGTATGGCAAGTATGCTTATATTTGTATAGGCCCATCAGCCATGCTGAAACCAATAATCTTGGGCCCAAATGATGTATGGAGGGGTGGGCATTATTTACACAATCCAAATCTATGAAAATCTTAATCCATTGTTTTTTATCAATTTGGGGATGTGGAAATTTAATTGAAAGCTTTCTGCCAAGAGTAGTAGTGGAAGAAGAAGTGCTGTTATTAAGAACAAAGTAGTGTTGACTTCTACAAAACAAACTACTCCAACTCTTAGGATGATCACAATATATGGTTACAAAAGATACCCCATTTCATCAGAAATCAAAAACATATATGAGAAAACTAAGTTGGAACAAGACTAACACCTTCATCTTGGTAACCGATCCACATTACCGAGATGGTAAATGCAAGAAGCATGAAAAATAGGCAACAACTGAAACCAAAAGCAGGTATCTCAAACCTTCTCTTAATGCTATGACCTTGAATTCTGGTTTCATCTTCAGGATCAGCATCAGCAGGAATATTTTCCGTTGATGAAACTGATTCAGAGCCATCCAGTGTCTGCTCACCAGTCCCAGAGAAACTCTCGTCACCCTCGACCTCACAATTAAGATCATGAGAAAGACCATTTCCATCAAAATTTCTTGATGGGCTCCATTCTACCTGTCCGGAGGCTTGGGTTCTGAACCTTCTGGTTTGTTTCTCAGAGAAGTCAGAATTCGCATCATTTGGGTCCTGAAGAGAGCAAATGAGCTTCCGCGGAGTTGTGAAGATCTTAAAGTCGTTCATGTTGAGCTGAGAGTGTGCTCTCTGGGGTACCAAAGAGTAGCAAATTCAGTTCATGCTTGCTATCGGTATCATACAAGAGATTATATTTCAAAGCTCAAATTTGGTGGCCAATACTGATTAGGTTTAGCATTGACCATGTAGATCATCTTCAAAAATTAACCAACAACAAAATTGTACTTGAGATTACCGAAATGCATGCATGCACTAGACACACACACACATATATAGATACATATTGAGAGTAGCATCTAATGTTCTTCTCTGAATATTTGGTAATGTAGAAGAATTGTGTTTTCTTTTCAAAGATGTAAAGTTAATGTACCTGAGGACCGGGAGTAGAATTTCGTGTTATTCCACTTCTTGGACTTGCCTGCATAAACCCTGAGAATATCCGCGAGTCTTCTCCATTATCGCTAAGTTCATCATCCCCAAAGCGCTCAGGAAAACCATTCGAGCGTTTACTACCCATACCCACCTCTGAAAAAATACCATCCTTGAGTGATACATCCACCCCGCCATTTTCATTGCTCCAAAGCT
>JAUPMG010000013.1:366789-405236 GCA_031762675.1 Pachysandra terminalis
TATGGAGGGGTGGGCAATATTTACACAATCCAAATCTCTGAAGATCTTAATCCATTGTTTTTTATCAATTTAGGGATGTGGAAATTTAATTGAAAGCTTTCTGCCAAGAGTAGTAATGGAAGAAGATAAATTGCTGTTATTAAGAACAAAGTAGTGTTGACTTCTACAAAACAAACTACTCCAACTCTTAGGATGATCACAATATTTGGTTACAAAAGATACACCATTTCATCAGAAATCAAAAACATATATGAGAAAATTAAGTTGGAACCAGACTAACACCTTTATCTTGGTAACCAATCCACGTTACCGAGATGATAAATGCAAGAAGCATGAAAAATAGGCAACAAATGAAACCAAAAGCAGGTATCTCAAACCTTCTCTTAATGCTATGACCTTGAATTCTGGTTCTATCTTCAGGATCAGCATCAGCAGGAATATTTTCCGTCGATGAAACTGATTCAGAGCCATCCAATGTCTGCTCACCAGTCTCGGAGAAACTCTTGTCACCCTCGACCTTACAATTAAGATCATGAGAAAGACCATTTCCATCAAAATTTCTTGATGGGCTCCATTCTACCTGTCTGGAGGCTTGGGTTCTGTACCTTCTGGTCTGTTTCTCTGAGAAGTCAGAATTCACATTATTTGGGTCCTGAAGAGAGCGAATGAGCTTCCGAGGAGTTGTGAAGATCTTAAAGTCGTTAATGTTGAGCTGAGAGTGTGCTCTCTGGGGTACCAAAGAGTAGCAAATTCAGTTTATGCTTGCTATCAGTATCATGTAAGAGATTTTATTTCAAAGCTCAAATTTGGTGGCCAATACTGATTAGGTTTAGCATTGGCCATGTAGATCATCTTCAAAAATTAACCAACAAAAATGTGCTTGAGATTACCGAAATGCATGCATGCACTAGACACACACACACACACACACACACACACACACAGAGATAGCTATTGAGAGTAGCATCTAATGTTCTTCTCTGAATATTTGGTAATGTAGAAGAATTGTGTTTACTTTTCAAAGATGTAAAGTTAATGTACCTGAGGACTGGGAGTAGAATTTCGTGTTATTCCATTTCTTGGACTTGCCTGCATAAACCCTGAGAATATCAGCGAGTCTTCTCCATTATCACTAAGTTCATCATTCCCAAAGCGCTCAGAAAAATCATTCGAGCGTTCACTACCCATACCCACCTCTGAAAAAATACCATCCTTGAGTGATACATCCACCCCGCCATTTTCATTGCTCCAAAGCTTCCGGTTCACACTCCTACCACCATAATCTAAGTTGCAAGAAACCTTCCCTATCGACATGGGGGATTCAGTCAAAGAATCATATCCGACAAAAGAATTAATAGTTTGTGATTCAGGTGAAGCAGAAACAGGAGATCGATCTCGAGCACTCCATGCATTTCTCCTCCGGCTACAATCCCTCCTCCTAACAAAATTCAACCCCGTGACCGATCCAGAATCTTTCTCCGCAACAATTCTCCTTGCAGTCTGCAGTGCCTCAAAAGCAGCACCACTCACATAAGCCATTTGATCAGAATGGCATCTCTCCATCTCCTCAATTACCATACCCATCTCTGAAAAAATACTCCTTGGATCTAGACATTTCATCAAGAAATTCAACATTTGAATGGCCAAAAGACGTTTCTGCGAGTTCTTCTCTGCAACCCCAGCATCCAAGATTCCTAATCCAGACCGTATTAGCGATCTTCCATACGCCTCAACAGTTAAGCTGCTATACTTTGCCAAAGCCATAGCTAATCCCATATGGGAATTAGTCTGAGTAGGTTTCTCCTCCAATGCACCTGCCACTCTCAGACATACCTCATTCACAATCTCATCCGACGCAAACCGCCAATTATCTGACTCCACAAGAGCCCTTAGGCAAAGTGCAGCCCCAGAAGCAAGTCCCTCTTGAGTCCCTAAGAGGGAGTCGGAGAGAGGCTTACAGAGAGAGTGGATTATCTTTCTCTTCTTGTCCTCTGGGGTCGACGGATCGATCCCATATCTTGCAATTGCCGGAACCACCTTCGAGCATGCTTGATGAAGAGGGAAAGATCCGGCACTCGATGTTAAGGTCTTGATGATGGTAGTCATTATATTTTCTATCTGTGGGACAATGTTGGTACCATGAACACGAGCAAGAACTTCATACAAGGAGATAGTGTATTCCCCAGACAACGAACCGGGTTCTTTTGTTTCAGAGACCTGGGCAAGAAAGTGTGGGATGGCCTTTGAGTCTAGGTCTTTCACATACGATTTTAGGGCTTTCATTGCAGATTTCCGACTGTCCGCATCTTTACTAAGGTTTGCCAGCTCTCGCTGGAGTACTGGGCTGGGATTTCTACCCATTTCTTAGCTGAAACAAGACTAAAACCATATCAAAAGCAAGAATCTTTTCGCGTCGAGTGACTGAAGTGAAACAACACAAATAAAACTCAAATAAGAACCATTCAATATAAATCCTCCAGAAAGTCCACAATAATATTTCAAATCATCTCACTGATTAGTTCTTTGCAGATTCTATTCATCTGGGGGGTTGCACTAATCATGAAAAAAAAATATGAATTCAGTGAGATGGGTGTTTGATATGTCTCATCTAAAAAACCCCATAACATAACATCAAATCAAAGAAATAGCAAGAAAGAAGTAAATCCTTTTAGCGAACAAAGACATGAATCATTATATCAAGATTTAAACAAGAACCATTCCATATAAATTCGCTAGAAAGTCGAGAACAGTAGTTCAAAATGTCTCACTGATTTGTTCTTTGCAGGTTCTAATCATGAAAAAAGACGAATTCAGTGAGATGGGTGTTTGATATGTCTCATCTAAAAAACCCCATTAAATAACATCAAATCAAAGAAAGAAAAAGAAAGAAGTAAATCTTTTTAGCGAACAAAGACATGAATCATTCTATCTACAACTAATACAAGAAACAAAATCAAATGGAGTTAGAGAGAATAAGAAGCAAAGAAGGAATAACAACTTACAAATGCACCAGATGGAAGACAAGTGAGCTCTCTATACTTGTTCCGTCGCTCTTCTTCAACCGATTTTCTTTACTTGTTCATAATCTGTTTGAAGAACAAAAGACTAACGAAAAACAAAAGGATCGAAAAGAGAGTGAGGGTTTCAACTTTCAATCAAAAGATTTGCAGGTTGGGAATCTAAGTGGATCGATCGATCGCTAAATCATCATCAGAGGGTTTAAAGTCTCACTCTCTCTCTCTTTGATGAGAGAGATTCTTGATTCTTTCCTGTGTTATGTCTCAGACAAATCTTTTCCTTTTCTGGTCTAAACGTTGAGGGTACCACGAATCTCAAATTCTTCATTCGAAATTCCCCCGCCATCCCTCTTTTGTTATATTTTTAGCTATCATCTTTTATTGGACGAAAATAACCTTATTGAAGCCTTGACTACAGCTGTGTTAAAGGAGGCTAATTTCGTCATTCAGTCTCTTGGCTTTATCATAGGCAAAATTTGGTTCCCGCCCACCATCTATTCCCCAGGTTTGATTTTGAACGTCAAAAACATCAAAAGGCCAAAGCTGGGTTTGATTTTGGATCCTCTACGGCTAAGACACTCTTTGGGGCCATCGGAATCCATTGGCCAAACCAGGGCTTTCCCAATCGTGCCTCGCATCCAACATGCCTGGGCCGTGGGCCATGAACTTAGGTCCGACATAACACTATAAAGCCTATCATGCTGTGCCGGGGAACGGACCAAATCGTACCGGACCGGGCTGCACATCTAGGAGACATTTTTCCTCTCTCTCTCTCTCTTAACCTTCCCAACACAAACCAAACACTCTAAAATCTTGAATATATATATATATATATCGATCAAAAAGAATTTGAAAACTTGTAATTTGACTAAAAATACAATTATTGATAGATTGAAATGTAAATAGGATTCTTGTTGCCGACCAAATTAGTTAGGTTAAGGCACTTGATGGAGAGTCTTAAGTACATCACAGGTTAGCTCAACTAGCAAGTTCTCTAGCTCAGGAACTAGAGATCCTAGGTTCGAGTCCCACAATTACCTGATATATGGTCCTTGTGTGTGGGATCATGTATCCGGGGTTTACCCTATCCCCTCCACGTCATAAAAAATAAAATAAAAAACACTTGTAAATAAAGACAACCTTTTAGTGACAAATTCGTAAATATGACAATTTCTTTTCTTCAGGACAAATATGCCGCCGGAGTTGCTCCCAACTGTACATGCATGACTCCATTTTCTGCTTATGAACATTGAAGATGCTATAAGAATCTCTACAATATAACAAGAAACTTCTGAATCCAAATCAATAAAAAAATTCTTCAGTCGTAGCTTTCTCTTCAATAAGATGATTTACAAAAATTGTTAGCCACTTCCCTTACTAGTCAAGAAAGCTGCTACTACAGAATCAAAGCTCTTTCCCTACTTTTGTTCACCGAAAGGGTAAAAGTATCTAGTTTACATACAGTGGCTGTGTTCGAAGAACAACTTGCAGTTTCACAACGAATACAAAGATCAAAGACTTGTATATACAATCATGAAGGTAGTAATCTACAAGTTGGGCAATACCACTTTCCTTTGAATCTTGTCTCCGGTGTAAGCCCGACACACGAGTAATGGAACCATTCGCCTCCTTGACACTATAAGAGAAGATATCGAGTTTCATTACTACAACATTTCAAGGATTAAAAATAACAAATTCGCTGTTGTGGTGGTGGGGAACCTGGACAAACATCTGGTGCTACAATAGTTGATGTAACAAGAGTGAAAATCATGGAATATCAGCTGGAGTGTGTGTGTGTACATGCGTGTCCAGTGTGTGTGTGCGTGCATGGGTGTAAGTGTGTTTGTTTGTCAATGAGAATACTACATTAGATTTATGGACAATACTAATGTAACAGAAAAAAAGTCTATTGTCATGTATTGTTATTAACTGCTACAAACACCATTACTACCACCATTGGAACAATGCAATAAAAAAAAAATGAATTCTTTTTCTGGTATTTTTTGAAGATCATTAGACAAGTGGGATGATTAGTTTGAGAAAATGCTGCATTGAGTATACATTTTGAACTGAATGAATATTTGAAATGAAACTTTCGCTTTCATTTTCCCTTGCCTCAAGTCCTAGACTAGTATCACCTAGGTTTAAGAAAAACTGCCTAGCCGCTCATGTGAGATCATTGTTGTCCCACAGACTGATGGCAGCGACTTTGCTCTTCCCAGCGCTGAGATTCATAACCCGTTCCTTGGGTTGGGCTACCTAAGACAAGATTCTATTTCATCGTCGCTCTGCTCATTCTTTCCCCTCCACAAGTATGGTAGAGTCTGCCGTCTGTCGATGGTCTTCCTAAAACACATTTATGCCAGTTGTTTGGTAACCCTGTAATTGGTAATTTCATCTAAGCCATGATTATCTACACTTACCTACAAGTTCAGGCAAGGTTTTAAATTTCACTGGCATGCCGCCATTTTCTAGTCTGGCGCCACGAAATATGGGGGCAATATTTCGCCAGCCTCTCCCCCCCCCTTCAGATGAAATCTCAGGCGAAATCGGAATTTAAAACCTTGAGTTAAGGTGGTCCCCTAGACTAGTATCACTTAGTTCGAGAAAAACCGCCTACAGCGACCATCTTTAAAACATTAATATCATCATCTTCATCCTCCTCTTCTTCTCCATCTTCAAGAAGCGAGTATCTCATCAAAATTGTTCGACTCTGCAGCCACTTTACACATCAAACACATATTGGGAATTGAGCAGCCCTTACCATATGATCAATTGTGAGGAACCTACCAAGTAATGTTGTCCAAATGAAGAAAGTAACCTTGGAAAGGATAGAAAATTTCCAAATCAACCTAGATGGCTCGAATCCATCTCCAACCTGTAAGAGGAAAAAGAAAAAAAAAAAAAAAAAAAACCTAACAAGAAGAATCCATTTTTCTCCCATATCCCACATCCATTTTCTAGAATTGTGACAATTTCCTACATTGACAGATTGTCGCAATGAGAGTAAAGAAGCCATTCTAGCTTCCAACCAAATAACAATCTTCTAAGGGAAATGCTCCACTCAACTTCACTATCCTGACTAACCTATACATCGCTAATCCATACCTCCTATTTTGAGCAACCATGAAATCTTTGGGAATTGATGCATCAAAGCATTATAACCATGCCACACATCCTCCCAAAATCTCACCCTTGTACCATGCCTAGTGAGTATTATGCTTCTTTTACAAACTGTTCTGCCACAAGTCTTCTACAAAGTCACCCCATAGAATCCTTACTAAGGGACTGGAGCACAAAGTCTTGGCATACTACCATACTTTATATCTGTGAATCTCCTCTTGACATACTCCCATATTTGCTGCTCCTCTACAACTTTGACCTTTCTCCCTAAAATCAACATCCATTTCCTAGAAATGCTTCATTAAAACAGACGAGATCTAAGGCCTAAGCTCCCATCTCCATGTGGCCGACACACCGCCTCCATGTTCGGTAGACTACTTGTGTTCCCTCCCACACTATAGGAAATTATTTTCGTCTTTTCAGTTCTGTTAGCAATAAAGAGAAAGATTTTCAAAATAGACAAAAGAATATGTGGGAAGATTCGCCAAAGTACTTATTAAAGTTTAGATTACCCCCTTTAGACAAGTATCTCCTTAGCACCAATTTCCTCTCCATAAGCTCTATAATGGAATCCTAAGCCTAGATTGTTTTATAGCTTGTACCAAGGGATATACCTAGATGGTACATATGTGGTTAGGAAGTGTACCACCTTCCATACCCAATTCACACATATACGCAGAAAATAAAGAGCAAAAATAAAAACTAGCCTACAAGAGCTACTACAAAACCACTTTATCATCTCCATTCTAATGACAAGTGCTTCCTCAAAGCCCCATTTTTTGCCAAAAAAAAGAAGCAGAAAACTGGCAAAGTTAGTTTAGTACATATATATATAAAGAAAGTCTATACTGTATATAATGCCAAAACCTGCCTTGCAAACTGTGCCAATAGGGATTGTTTTTCTTTCAAAAGTACCCCTACTTTAAACTACACAATATGATTTGATTAGGGATAATTTTGATTTTTCAAAGTGTTCATTTAAATTGGATTAAATTTAAAAAAGAAAAGAAGATAACTTCCCCTATAACCGTTTAGATTACTTCTTATTACAAAATGGCATGATCAAGAGTCAAGACAACGTTTCTTTTGGATAGCAATTGTAGACATCTGCTTATTCACAATTATGAATTTAAGATATATGATTTTAAATGTTAATAAAAATTAGTATATTGATGATCAACAGATAAATACAAATCTAATATAATTTTGATGATTATCCTTTTAAATGTTGGAAGTTTTCTTTTCTATTCAAACCTCTTCAAAAACAATGAACTATCTTATATTGAAAAAATAAAATAAAACGTTAGAAAAAAGAAAAAAAAAAAGTCCTTAGTCCTTAAGTAAGGGATTTTATAATATATCTTTGTGTTGCCTCCTTTTTTCTTAGCAACGTGCAGTATTGCACGTGCCACCCTCTAGTAAAAATATAAAATAATATGTTAGTACATTTATGCTTATATCAAACATACAACCCTATCATATTAAAAGATTTTCTTCATCTTTGATTTTTTTTTATAAGTTCATCTTCATCTTCTACTCTATCATATTCAAACATACAACTCTAATCCTCAGATGCACACAGCAGTGTTGATTAAGGAAAAATAAATTGCTTGCGATATGAAATAAAGAGATGGTAAAGCGACTTACATTTTCATTGTCACAGGCAATCATGTCTCCGAAAGAGACCTAGAAAATTGAAGGAATTCAAGTCATTAGTTCAGATATCTAAGCATTGAAGAATAATTGAACATAACTTAGTTTATTTCATGAGCTAAAGTTAAAAAGATTTCAAGAATGAAAATCATCAGAACCTGATTACAGACGCAGTACGTTGGCTCGTTTGGATCAATGGGGTGATCAATATCAACATGTGCAGGAATGTTGTTCTTTTGGCTGCCTGGAGGAGGCATGAGCTCAAAACCTCTATCACGTTCCCGATCCCAATCTCTATCCCTGTAATCAAGTCTCTTTGATTGTGGTGTTCCAAATAAGGACCTGTGTTTCTCATCTCTTGGGACTATAGGTAGTGGAGGAAGGATAGCCGGCTCATCTTGTGCAATTTTTCCGTCTGAGAAAAATGGAGCAAAACAAAGAAAGAAATTAGAAAAATAACTTACGAGTAGACAACTTTAGCCTTCAAAGAACATAACCATGTATGCCAAATGACATTGGCATCTAAGAAGCATAACAAAATACACACAAAAAACAAGGAATTAATTTCCACATCAGTAATTCTTAAGGTGCCAGCATAATGGGCACACAAGCTCCACCTGAAGGATCTGATTTCTCATAAATCATCCCAATCCGAGGATCTCAAGCATCCACTTCCATATGACGCATGGTCCACGGAAAAAAAAATGTCAAATGCGTTGGATGGTTATCAAATCATATTGATTTGACCCAGGGGATCTGCAAAGTGGGATTTATTTGACATTGTTTGGATGGTGGTCCTAAGTAGGGGTGTCAATTGGTTAGGTTTAAACCGAAAAAATGAACAAACCAAACAGAAGAAGTCGATTTTTTTTTTTTTCATTTTGGTTTGGTTATGGCTTAGAAAACAAAAAACCAAATTAATTCGGTTTGGTTTTCGGTTAAGGCTTTGACTAAACCAAACCAAACTGAAAAAACCGAATTAGAATATATATATATATATATATACACACATGTACATATATACTTGTGTATGTATGTTTTATATAGAAAATAGTATTAATTTTGCCAAACTGAATTTTTCGGTTTTTATTTCGGTTGGGTTCAGTTTTCTTCATTATAGTTCGGTTTGGTTTACGGTTTTCTAAATCGGTTTCTATTTCGGTTTGGTTTGGTCTTCTGTTTAGTGCAATAATTCGTTTTGGTTTAGGTTTGACCACTAAACCGAACCAAACCGACTGAATTACACCCCTAGTCCTAAGTGGTAAAATTACCAAGATAGCATACCATATTCCCCTTATCTTAAAATTTCCACGCACTTTGGTAATTCTCAAATACTTTGAGAAGCTGAGTAGTGAAATAAACCACTGCTAGAAGCCAAGAAATGCAGCAAAACGCTACACAAGTAAGACACATGCAGCAGAGAATCATAGTTAACTTCACGGTGTATTTTCATGTGTCAAATCCATATAGAAGGAACAAATCCAAACCTTATTGTTAGTGGGAAACAACATCATTGGATAATCCAGGTTACATTTATGATACCTTGCTTTAGATCTTCTGCAAAGTTGTTCAGATCTTCATCCAGCCGTTTCACATGGCTATCAACCTGCAAGTTGCAAAGATAAAGAGATATTTAATTGCTAAGATTCTGAAAATACCATAGAAACATGTCCACTGTCCATGATTTTATACCATTGCACTAAAAGATCAAGATCACTTAACATATCATATAGTAATTACCATAAACAATGTTTTAAGAAAAACATATCGAGTACTATGCATTACCCAAAACATTCCATGCTTCTGAAATACAAAGCTCCATAACTCCAATATGAAGGAGCAAGGAATTAGCTAATGATCAGTCATTTGTAAAGAACACATTTGGGCCACCTTAGATGACACCAGAATGTTGCAAATGAGTTTTCATAGGCTAAAAGATGGCTACTCCCAATCATCACTCAGTAAAAAGACCTTACTGAAAAAGCATCCATTCTTACTTCTCACCTACCATCTTCTATCTTGATTGCCTTCCAGATGCATAGGTATAAATGCAAATGCAACATAGAGAAGAAAGACCCACTTTCCCAACCATACATTTGACTTCTTTAAAGTAACTGTGACCCACCCTAGTCTCCTCTACTCAAAAATACTCACCTACTCAAGCTTGTTTATTTGATTCAATGTGTGTGTGTGTGCGTATGTGTATTTTTTTTACTACGTGGAACCCCAGCCATAGTTAGTCTGATTGGGTAAAACCCCAGATACCTGCAAGCACCCGCAAGACACAGGTATCATTTTAGCCCGAGGGACTCAAACTAAAGACCTCACGCTCCTTGAGGCGCAAGGCTCCCGCTGAACTATCATGTGTGGCTTGTGTAGAGACAAGTACAAATTTTGGAGAGATGCTCCTTGATTGCACAAATATCACACCAGAACCACACCCTATATCCATTCCAAGTTTTGAACATTATGTATTTCGAAATTCACCATAAAGTTTGGTGATTATTTTCTAAACACTACCCCATATGAGCTCTCAACTGTGCTTTTGCTCCATCCCCTTATCAGGTCCAATACTTGGCTTCGATGACGACTCTCCAAAGGCTGTTATGTACCATCCCAAATCTCCACAACCATTTACCGAGTAAGCTTTGTTAAAATACAAGAGAGGCCTTATTTATGAACCCACCTTATTCTTTTGGCTTGGAAATCATATCTAATTTCTAACATCTGTTGTATCAGACATTGAATATTTCGAACAATCAAACAGTTAGAACCATAAAGAATGTAACGAACCTTAAACTTATTTCAAATAATCAAACAGTTAGAAACAGAATGACAATAATGAACCTTTTACTTGAAAACGACATTCATAAGCAATCCTTCTACATAGGGAACTATCTCCCTTACTTTCCTTTCCTATTTCTCAAAAACTTTCCTTTAAATTCCAACAACAAATAAGTACAATTTACAGTAATCTGAATAAACTTCAGCTCTAACGGCATTTGCAATATCAGGAACTGAATACCCACATCAAATTGCAAAATTAAGAATGATTAGAATGCAAATGAGCAGATGGAACCCTATAACAACTTACAACCCCACCCAAAAAAAAAAAAAAATTCCAAAAGACAGAAGCATATGACTTGAGCAGCTTTGATGAAAATCAAGCAGATCAAGAGAACCCCAAGTGAAGGAAACGAGAGAAAGAAGCTTACAAGATCATATGCCTGCCGTGCAAGCAGAACTTTCTCAGTGCAGAGGCTCAATGCATTCTCCTGGTTTCCCTCGATTTCCTTTCGCAATTTCTCGAATGCTGCCTCGTCTTCTTCATGATTTCCTTTCTTCGAGCTCTGAGAATACAATCCCAAGCAGTACTTTGTCTGCTCACTCGTCTGATTGGCAATAGCTTCAAGTTCAAAAGAAGAAAAAGTAGTTTAAAACACAGAACAACAACAAAAAAAAAATATCAGAATTTCGATTAAGATACATCGAAAACCGAATAAAAAACGATCTGTGTAACGAATCAGCAACCTTAATAATCATCAATTCCAGGAAAAAGTTCAAAAAATATGCCAAAATTTTCAAAAAATATGAACTTTTTATGGAGAAACATAAAAACCCAATAAGCAACGATCCGGGTATTGTCCGAAAAGTTAACTTGTGTATAAAATTCCTACCTTGGGATCTTTCATCAAGCTCTCTCATGGTATTAAGAAGCCTCTGAAGCTCTGCTGGTAATGTGCTCGAATCTTTTAATTCAGACCCAAAAAAACAAAAAAACAAAAAAAAAAAAAAATTCATAAATATATAAAATTGATAATTACAGGAATTATGTGAAGTAAAAATAACAGATTCATACATTCTAAGTAATCGTCTACGAAAACTCCTGTTCTAGCTATCGCCATTTTCTCTGGTTTTTCTAGGGTTACTCTTTGCCTTTCTCGTTTCGAGTTCGAGTTCTGCGATTCGAAATGCTGAGAAGAATGGTTGCGTTTGAACGGATAAGGGTGTTTTGGTCATGGAAATATAAGGGTAGCTTGGGCATTTAATAGGTTTCAACAATTTGATATTAAAGAGAATGACCAAACTATCCATTGGAAGGGCTTCTATGCCAACGACTTGGTTAAAAATGGCATTAATCAAAGCCATTAGTTAAAAATTTCTTTTGGTGACAAAAACTATATTAAATTATGCTCTTGTGCATCCTATACAAAATTTTGGATGAAAATCTTTGGTGAACTTGGGCTCTTTGAACCTTGTATGAACCTCACACAAGGTTGACACTTGTCCCAAGCTGAGCCACAAAAAAAGGTGGCCATCACCGGTTCAGGTCGAAGCAGATTAAAGTAAAAACTAATTTAATGTTTATTAGGTCTCTTAGGGTTTTAAAAATGTAAGTCACCCTTCTTAGTGTGACCCACTCGGGAACCTGTGTCAACCTCGTGTGAGGTTCACACAAGGTTCACACAGCCCAGGTTCATAGAAGATCTGTGTCCCATAATTTTCGGCTCAATGGATATTTTTATCTTTTTAAAGAACGAGTATTAGAAATACAACGATCATTTTGTCATCATTATAAAAGTTTCACTCAAATTTAAAGCACGACTCAATGCTTCTGACAAACGCAGATTTTAAAAGCAGTTTTAGACATACTTCACCAAAATGAGTGCTTCCAGCAAACGCAGTTCTTAGAAGCAACCTTACACATACTTCACCAAAATGAGTGCTTCCAGCAAACGCAGTTCTTAGAATCAACCTTACACATACTTCACCAAAATGGGAGCTTCCAGCAAAACACAGTTTTTAGAAGCAGCCTTACACATACTACACCAAAATTTGCACTTCCAACAAACGCATTTTTTAGAAGTAGCCTACACTTCTTGAAGAAGCACTCCTGTCCAAAGCAACTTTTAGAAGTGTCACCATACATTGGGTGGAAGCCTTTTTAAGTCTAGGGCTTCCTAGCCCCTGGCGCCAAACGAGACTAAATAAAATAAGAATAAGGGTGTTTTGTCATAAAAATAAGGGTAGCTTCGGCATTTAACAGGTTTCAAGTTTCAACACTTAGATATTAAAGAGAATGACCAAACTACCACTTGGTTCCAAACTATAAATGCTTAAACCTTAGAGACTAAATAAAATAAAAATAAAAGCAAATATTATCTTCAAGAACCAGTGAGCTCTGAAGAAGGAAAAATGGAGGGAAGCTCCATTCTTGGTTTCTCTTCTTCTACATCCCACTTCAAATTCATTTCACGCAGGTCTTCAACTCCTCTTCATCAATCCCAAATCGTTAAATTCCTTCTCAAACAGATTAGGAGTTCCAATTTCGCGCCAAAAAATCACATATTATTGTCATCTACTCGGGTCTATCTACTCTCTCCGGCTTTCGCTGTAACAGAGGCTTTGGATAACGAAACAGATTCTGTCCATTCTACTAAAGAAATGTTACCAAAGATTGATAAAAGTGGAAGGTTTTGCAGTCCAAGAGCAGCCAGAGAGCTTGCTCTGTAAGTTCTTTCTCTTTCCTTTTTTATTTTTTAGGTATGCTTTGGATTGGAAAAAGAAAGTTTCTGAAAATTAGGTTTTTATTTGGTGAAATTCAATGACAGATTGATAGTTTATGCGGCTTGTTTAGATGGGTCTGACCCGGTTCGACTATTCGAGAAACGGGTGAATGCAAGAAGGGGTATGCCTTATATTCTGCTTAATTTGTTTAGTTTTGTATTTTCAGATGTTTCTTTAACTAATTTTAGCTATACAATTACCCAGCAGTGAAAAAAATTATGATTTGAAGAAAAAAATAAGCTCAATACACCCTTTTTAGGTTCCCTTTCTCTTTTGGGGATTAATGAATATCAATTTGTTCACTTAATTTTAGCTATACCTGTTAATAACCACTTACTCTAAAAGCTTAAGCTGTTAGAGAACGGCACAACAATGTATATCAAATGGTTCAACACCCTCCCGCACGCGCAGACTCTGCATGGGAACAACACATCTGTGGGAGAATACAGGGCACCGAGGCAAACACACACCCACACGGGAACAATACATCTGTGGGAGAATAAATACACAAACACATACCCCCAAGATTCTAACACTCGACCTCCCGCTCTGATACCATGTTAATAATCACTTATTCTAAAAGCTTAAGCTGTTAGAGAAGACACAACAATGTATATCAAATGGTTCAACAATACCATTATCAGTGATAAAAAAATTTATGCTTTGAAGAAGAAAATAAGCTCAATACACCCTTTTTAGGTTATTTTTTCTCTTTTGGGGATTAATGAATATCGATTTGTTCACTAGATGATTCTCATAAGTTTACCTTTCTGTCTTCATCTTCAGAACCTGGATATGAATTCAACAAGGCATTGTTGTTAGAATACAATCACATGAGTTTTTCTGGACCAGCTGTTGTAACTAAAACAAAAGAAGAAGCGGAGGAGCTTCTGTGCAAGAACGAAAAGGAATCTGCTATTGGTAACAAGAATTCGATCTTATGACTTATATATGATCCTGAATTGCACTAGCTTTTCCTTGATGTCAATTGGGTATCTTTAGGCAAAAGTGTTTGACAAAGGGGTTTGGTGTGCTATCCAGAAGTCCATCTTATTAATGCAACTAGAATCTTTAAAGTTTGCATCATGGAAGTCCATCTTTTTATCTCTGATGGTTGTTGGGATGTTCCCTGACCTCTCAAGTTCATTATTTACATATTTCCTGTCATATATGTGAATGTAGTTTGTCATTGAAGTTCATTTATATTCTTACCTCTGACGAGCATTTGTGTTTATTTTTCTATATTCTCAGAGTTGAAATGTATGAAGATATAGAGCAATGACGAAGATACACAGCAATAATAACAATTTCTTATCCCAACTAATTGGGTCTGTAACATGGATCCGTTCCATCATCCTATTTTCACTTTGGAGAAAGCTTCCTTCACTTTGATAGCCCTAATCCTACAAAAATAGCACCCCCTCTCTTGCTAACCTGTCTGCCTCCTCGTTGGCCGTCCTAGGTGTATGTGTATAAAAGCAGACCAGATCTTCTTCCAAAAACTGAGTTAGCCGAACCAAGTGAACAAACCGCCAGGGACAGGTTTTGGCCGACTTAATCCATGCAATAACTGATGATGTATCCCCCTCGGTCTATAAAGGACTGAACCCCTGGATTTTTGCCTCCTTTCACCCAGCCGTTAAGGCGTGTATTTCCACCCAAGTAGAATCTTCCTCCTCAATAGGACCCGAGAAAACATGGATAGTCCCACAAAATTGATCCCTAAAGACCCCCCCTCCCTCTAGAAGGTCCCTAGAATCGACCCATCAAAATTCAACTCTCCATGGCTATGAGAGGCTAATGGATGACCTTGTATGAGGCTAATGGATGACCTCGTAATATCCATACTAATATTGTGTAATAATCTTTGAAAGTATTCTCTCCAACGTTCTTTACTCTCATTTTTTGTTTCTAAAACTCTCAAAACTTCATTCTTAATGCATCTACCTTGATATAAATTCCTTGCCTTCCTCTATTTAAGTCATGCGAGTTTATAGACATATTTATCATCTTTTGTTTGTACCTAGCTAATTATATAGGTTATCATATGCTTTTTTTGGCCTCAGTTGCTTTCCTTTTCAAATTTCAATATTTGTTAAGGGTTTCCTAGCTTTTATTTCTTTTCCATATCTTAGAATAAAGCCTCTTCTATCCAGCAAACTTTTGAAAGTCATCACTCCACCATCAAGTTTCTTTGTGGGGTTGAATTCTACTTCTAGATTCTTCTAAGACCTTTTCCCACACTCGTTAAATGCATTTGGTCATTGCGCCCAACATCTATGGAGGCTCTCTTACTAGATCCCGTGATCTTGTTTTCATTATATCATCTCTAAAATCACTAAATTTTCTCCTTTTAGGTTCCACATTTTATTTCTAGGTTATTTTTAATATTTTTTCCTTTCTTCCATCTCTTAATATAAGCATCCATCACCACCAGCCTATGTTGTAAAACTAAAATTTCTTTTGAAGTGATGTTATAATCTTTGTGTTGCTAATACATTCCTTCTAAAAAGAAAAAGGTAGGTTTAGCTCCAGTTTTGCCCACTCTTAAAGGCCACTGGATATTCAATTTTCTTTTGAAGGAAAGTATTTGCTAAGGCAAGTTCATAAACCACTGTAAACTCGACAATTGGTTCCCCCCATCTCATTCCTATGTTCAAAGCCTTGTTCTCCATTTATTCTATCATATCCTCCACAGCTCGACTCACGTCTCTGACATGACCATTTAGATCCCGGCTAATAAAGATCTTTACCCCATTAGGAATTTCTTGAAGTACTCCATTCATTTCTTCCCAAAATTGTTTTTTATTATTTTCATCTAATCCTACATGGGGTGCATAGGCACTAATGATGTTAAAACCGTGATTAAGACTAATTGAATTGACCATTTAGATCCCAGCCAATAAAGATCTTTAGCCCATTAGGAATTTCTTGAAGTACTCCATCCATTTCTTCCCAAAATTGTTTTTTTTTTTTTATTATTTTCATTTAGTCCTACTTGGGGTGCATAGGCACTAATGATGTTAAAACCGTGATTAAGACTAATTTAATTGTTAATAACCTACCGCTAATTCTTCTAACAACTACAACAATTTTTTTCATGTCCTTGTCTACTAATTTAATAGTATTCTCTTTACAATTCTAGATCAAATATCTCGGATGTTCTAGAAAGCACAGCCTGACTGATACCATCTTGATGCCTCTCGTATCTGCTCTTTTCTTCGAAAAAGACTTATCCTTTGTTATTTACTTTCCATCTAGAGGCATTAATGATAAAATTGCATGTTCTTTGTGTTCAGAAGAAGAAATCCTCTCAGCACCTCCAAAGTTGGTGTACAGCAAACTAATTTTGCGGTATCTCCCATAATTATTCAACTTATTGACTTTTATTACATAACGACTAATCCTCCCCGTTTGCTGACAATTTCTGCTGAATTCATATTCGGTAGCACTTGAGGGTGGGGTATTTCTCTATGTAGTTTGTGTAACAGTGTGCTTTTCTCTTGCCTGTTGCAGTTTGACGACGAAACTTTTGGTCGCAGTTGTGGATAAATGGGACAAGCATGTGCTTATTATGGACAAAATAGCCCCTCCTAATTGGAAGGTCAGAGATACAGTTTCTAAATTCATTTTAATTGCCCAATTCTACTTTCTTATGAAGTCAATCTTTTCATTGTTAATTATAGAAATTGTTAGTAGTAGTCTAGATCTTTACTCTTTCTTCTTGGACAGTTGGACTTTAGCGATATTATATATATATATATATATATATTATCCATTGTTTGTTCTATGTTTGACGTTCAAGCTATATATAATGTCCATTGTTGTTCCATGTTTGATGTTCATATCACCATTAAGCTTAAACAGCTTTGTCATCCTTCTTTGTAAATTACACTTATTAGTAGCAATTTAATGGATATTATAAAATGAACATAAATATCAAGGCACACATAGATGGTAATGTGCCCTCACATCAAGCATATGAACTTGACATTGAAGATGGAAGTAAACAAGTCTGAAAATGCAAATTGGGTTTTTTTTTTTATCTGAGCTCAAACCTGATTGGTGTTTCTTAGGATTAGATCGTATATAATTAATGCTTGACTTATTGGTTCATAACAGTAGTGCCTTGTCTTTTTTGTTTTTCTTGGATGTTATATGACCTGGATTGTAAATATATGAGGAGCCAAGTGATCTTCAATGTTCTCTATATATGATACCTGTTCTATATGGAACACTGCAGATAAGCAAACCTTAAATCCTGTTGTTACCTGCCACTAGGAAGCCCAATTTATAGGAAGTTTGACAACATGAGAACATCTAAGAATGAGTTGAAATCAAACCGGCCCAGCCTTTGTCCCACGCCATTAGAGTAAGACAACCATGGATATGTCTTTCCCAATCAAGGTTTTTAATCTCAATTTCACCTAAGATTTCGCCATGGAGGGATCTGGCGAAATTTCGGCAAAATTTCGCTGAAATGGCGGAATATTTCTCCAATTTGGAGAAATAATGGGAAAAATGAATTTTAATTCCAAACTTTTTAGGGATGTAAATGGAGTAAAATATACCTAAAAGACCTAAAATATGAAGAAAAAAATATGCGTACATATACGTTAACACATATAGGCAAGTACGGATGCGCACACCCTATAGGGGGAATTCAATAAATTTTCCTTACTTTTCCCCACCCTAACTAGTTGGGATGATGATGATGATGATTGCAATTCAGTTTTTATTACAATTTTTCTAAATGTGTGCATTATTTTTTATAATGTGTATTTTTGATTAATGTTTTGAATTAAAAAGTAAAAGGGGGAAATATAGTAGATTTCCCCCATATTTTGTGTCACCAGACTAGAAAAGGGTGATGTTTCGCCGGCATGCCGGTGAAATTTAAAACTATGTTCCCAATATACAAGATTGCTATATTGCAGCTAATTAATCTGCCACTGAGCTCAAGAAGGAACAGCGAAAAGTAAAGGTCTATAGTGGATACCAGGATACAGGTCTTTCACTAAATAGGAATCAAAGAGAGGGGTTTTCACAATGGTCCAAAACACAAGACAAAGAGTATCAATAAGTAATTAAAATTTGAATCGCCATTTCTTCAAGTTTGTGTAAGCTGTTGAAATGGGTAGATTTTAGCGATCTCTTACAGGAACATCTATAAGCTTTTCACATCTTCTTAATTCATAATCATTTTTGCAAAGTTCCATCGTTCCTAACAATTCGGTTAAATTCAAAGCAAGATAGCATCGGATAGATTATTTTATTTCATTCTATATTGTTTCTGTTTATTTTTTGTTTATCTTGAGGCACCTTAGTATGTTTCACATCGACGTTCAGGTTCTCTTCATTTACTCCTGCAATAGTAGTACTATCAATGGCTAATAATAATAATAATAATTAAAACCATAGAATTGAAAATATCCCCATATTTTTTCTTAATACCCACGATTTGCTCATCTCCTCTGTGCATTGAAATGCTTCAGAATGAACCAGCAGGCAGGATCCTGGAGCTTTGCATTCTTCACTTGGCAATGTCTGAAATAACAGTGTTAGGAACACGGCACCAAATTGTTATTAATGAGGTTTCTTTCCTCCCCTTTCATTCCTTTTTTTTTTTTTGAGGGGGGGGCCACCCCCCGACCCCACTTAGTGGGGACTGGGTAACCCCTGGATACATGACCTCACCTACAAGGACCGTATATCAGGTAAGTCCGAGGACTCGAACTAGGACCTCTAGTTCCTGAGCTGGAGAGCTTGCCAGTTGAGCTAATCCATGTGGGTTATTTTTCTCCCTTTTTCTGATACTTTTCTCACTATTTCAATTCATTCATGAAGGTGGTTGATCTTGCAAAGCGGTTCTGTGATGGGACAGCTCCCCGTATAATTAACGGGTGCCTGAGGACTTTTGTCAAGGACCACACCGGAACAGATACAGTTAAACCAGTAGAAGCTAAACCCTCAAGTGGTTCTGGTTGATGGATTGAACAACACTAGTTAGGATATTTGGTATGTTACTTGCTCTGTACTTTCCCATAGCCCCATGGACTGAAGAACCTTCGTTTGGGAGGATTGAGTTGTTCAGCTCATGCTGCAAGTCCCATATCTCTTTTTGGCAATACATATCAAGCGATGGATAGAAGCATAGTTTGACAAAGAAAAGCTAGCGCGGATTCTTTCCTTGGCATCATTATGGTGTAATTACCAAAATGGCTTCGTCTGAAGGAGAAGATCATGCAATATGTTGTACCAAATTGGAATCTTTACTCACTTAAAGAAGGCAGTTTTTTAAAATCAACCTTCTTACTTGTGATTGATTGTTGGTGATGGAATGCTTAATCCACCATCCTTCTTCCCTTGGGTGTTTCTATAATTGGCATTAAACCGGTAAACCACCCCTAATGGAATAGGGGATTGCAACGGGTCGGTTAATCAGGTAAACGAGGTTGGGTTCAGGTTTGCGAATTGGTCAAAGCAATCCAATGCAAACGGAAGGCTCCACCAATAAGTTCTCACAGTTCGCGGAGAGCTACTAAGCACTTCCAATGAGCGCATAATCCTACTTGCTATGCCACATACTTAAAAAACTAATACTTCAAATAACTAATATGTTTCGAATTCCACAATTTTGAAAGCAATCCTATGGATCCATCTGTTGCTGGCATAGTACAAACATACTGAACATATCTCATGTTCTCTAACACCTTCATAATGGGATATTGTACTCAAAAGCTAAGCAACCTGAAATTGGCCATAAACACAACAGAAAGACGTTAACTTTTCAAAACTCTGAAAGAAATAAACATTAAAAGCTCACTTTAGCTTTCTGTACAGACCCGTCTCATGGGCTTGCAAAAACCTTTAGGTAAAGATGTTCCTCTGTTCTGCCGTAGACAATGTGTCAGCCTTCTATTTCTCTATGCTCAAGGAAAATAAATCTAACCATTTAAGCCTCCTAAGGAATTCAATGTATAAACTGCCTGCAAAACATGAACTCTATATCTTTTAAGGGTTTCGATGGCATACTTGCAATGTTAAAAGAAAAATGATAAGATCCTAAGGAGATGCCTTTGATGTGAACACTGCTGGGAGCCAGAAAACTGATGTCACTAAAAATTTCATACGGCTCCTGACACATGAAATAAATGTTAATAATTTCACCAATTTGATTTCAAGAAAGAGCAGAATAAATAACGAAACCTAGATCATAAGCCGAGTAAAATATGCACAAATTGAAGGTGAAGATATGCTCACCGGAAGAGTGCCCAGCGGGACGTACTTGAACACGACTGATACCTCACATCATCACTTGAACTGCTAGTGCAAACAAGCCTTTGAAACTTTGCTGTTAAGTCCTCATAAGCCGTGATCTCTGATGACCGCACTTGTCCAATTCCGGTCTTCAGGTGTTCCATTTTTATCTCTGAAGCATTAAAATTTTCCTGAAAGATGTTGCATTTATGTATCAATGAAAATTTTCCAACAGTCATCAAATAAATTGCAGTAGATCAACAGACCTCCATGGCTGCAACAGCAGCTTCTCGGCAGATTAACGATATGTCTGCTCCAGTGTAGCCTTCAGTGAGACAAGCCAGCTCCTCTATGCAGACATCAGGACTGCATGGCATTTTGCGCAAATGGATGTGGAATATATCTTTCCGATCCATTTCAGTTGGAGGCCCCACATACAGAAGCCGATCAAAGCGTCCTGTCCATCATGTTCATTCATTGTTACAAAATTATATACTAGGAACGATTAGAGAGCTGTGTGTGTGTGTGCATGCGTGTGTGCATGTGTGAGAGAGAGAGAGAGAGGTAGCACCTGGTCTTAAAAGGGCTGGATCAATCTTGTCAGGTCGATTGGTAGCAGCAATAACAGTAACATCAATTCTTTGGTGCAACCCTAAATCAAACAAGTCTCCACTAAAGTTACAAGTGCTTAGGCAATTTTCAAGGAAATTTCTTACAAGCATATAGCCCCAGCAAAGGAAAATAGAACTATTAATGAACATAGTTCATGCAAATCATATTCTTACCATCCAATTCAACAAGAAGTTGACTCATGACCCTATCAGCAACAGAAACTCCATCATTTTCTTGCCCGCGGATGATTGCGAGACCATCAAGTTCATCAAAAAATATAATCGAAGGGGCATTAGCCCTTGCCTTAGAAAACAGAGACCTTACAGCCTTCTCAGATTCACCGACCCATTTGCTGAAAAGCTCCGGGCCCTTTACAGCAAAGAAGTTCAGACCTGCTTCAGAAGCTACTGCACGGGCCATGAGGGTCTTGCTACAACCCGGAGGACCAAACATCAATATCCCTGTTGGTGGGCGAGTCCCAATACGTTCGAAAGCATCCTGATGCTTTTGAGGCCATTGTACAGCTTCCATCAGTTGTTTCTTAACCTCATCCTGACCACCAACATCTTCCCAGCTAACCTTTGGAACTTCAAGTATAACCTGGCAACAATTGAAAGCAGGCTGGGCATTAGATCATCTGATATTACTTTGTAAACCATGCTGCAGAAGAGAGTTATCAACATAACAAATTTAAGACGCCATACTACCGATCTGATTTAAGAAAGAAGGGTTCGAAAAGAGTGTTTAATGTGTTTAATGATTGACCAAAGATCCTTTACCCTCAACTGTCGGACCCAAACCCTCAACTGTAGCTCTCTTTTTGCAATCTGTAGCATTTCTTTTTTAATCACATCTTAGATTGGATACACCAATAAAATCATCCAGACTGAGAAATTTCATATTTCCAGTTTAGGTTCAGTACTCTGAAAAAAAATAAATAAATAATAATTATTGGGAGTATACGGCTTGAATGGTGCTGGATTTGAGTTGATATGGTGATTTAGTTGGATCCTTGGGTTCTTCCCTATGAAAGAGGTTGATGAGTTAATGGGACGCTTGGTCATATGAAGAATAAATTGAATCAACACAATGAACCTTGGTTCTTCCAAAAACGAAGATAATAATAAGGCAAGTGTGATAAGCATACCTCTCTCATGGCACTGGGCCTTATTTTAATTTTAGCTTTTTCAAAATCTTCAAAAGCCACTTTAAGAAGAGATTCTCCCCCAGTTGCACAATCCCTGTCAATACCATTAATACAGACGGCATTTTTTGAAGTATCTGGACTTTCTTGTGCAGTGGTCGTCAAGCTAACAGATGGGAAATTTTCTGATGACACGGTCAGATCTGTGACTGATGAAGATGCAGAATCTAAATGATTTGAGGAAGCTTGATCTGTCTCACAAGAAGAATCAGAGCCTTCCTTTGTACATTCTGCAGGACCACCAGACACAAGAGATGCCAAATTTGACTGCAAATCATCAGAAGTCACTGCTGAATAAGCATGGGACTTTTTGAACTTGACATAACGCCTCAGACAAACCAATGCTGCCTCATTGCAAAGCGCAGCTATATCGGCGCCAACAAATCCATGCGTGGTTGAAGCAAGATGCTGAATTTGCATGTCAGCAAGCGAGTGCTCGATTACACTGAGGAGGGCATGCAATATATCCAAACGTTGCTTGGGAGATGGGACACCTGAAAATGAATTTTTACATGAACACAGGAAGTTCTGTACCAAATAAATGTCTCAAAACTATATAACAGGCATAATTTTCAGTCAGCAAGAACGTTACAAAAAAAAAAAAAAAGGTGCCCCGGACACAGCTAGCGGTATTAAAAATGGTGGTGACTGCAGTACTCACAATGGTGGCAATAAGACCTCTTTTGAACTAAAAAAAAGCTCCAATAAAAAAAATGGTTGTGGAATTTGGAGAGGAACATGACAGTTGGTGGAGGATATCATTGTAGCAAAATAAGGATGCCAACAAGGAGGATGGGACAGAAATATAATCAGGGTTTCTATGGAGTTCGTGTATTAAAAACAGTTTCTGAACTTTATTATTCTCTAATGTTCTGTTTGGAATCAAAAAAAAAAAATGAGAAAAAATAAAATGAAAAAGAAAACAAAAGATACAAAAAACTCTCCTTTTTTTTTTTTTGATCATTAAAAGTAGAGTATATATTAGTAAGAGTATTGAAAATATAAAGGAAAGTACAACTTTACAGGAATTCATTCTCCTGTTTGTTTGAAGCTAAAAATGTAAAATAAACAAAAATCTTATATATTAACAATAAGACAATGGTGTCGGTGGTGAGAGATAGGCAATAGAAGTGGTAAGCAATGATTGATGACAAACGTGGTGTTGGGGGCAAGTGATGGGTGGTGGTTGGTGGAGGGTGGTTGTGGTATGGGGTTGTAATTGTTTTTGTTGGTGAAGGTGTCGACAGGTGGAGGACAGTGGTGGTAGATGATGGATGGTGACAGTGTAGGCAGTGGCAAGAAATGGGTGGTGGTGGTGTATGCGATGGTTTATGATGGTGATAAATAGGTGGTGGGTGATAGTGGTGCTACGTGGAGATTGGGGGCTGTTGATAGATGGAGGGTGGTTGTGGTATTGTTGGTAGTGGTGGTGATAAGTGGAGGGTGGTTGTGGTATGTGATGGTGGTGGAGATGGGTGACGATGGTGAGCAACGGGGTTGGTGGTAATAATAAAAAAAAGTTAGAGAATGGCAGGACAATAATATGAAGGACTATGCCATACACCTACTAACCTTCCACGTAAATAACACAGAAAAATGTTAAATCTACGTATTAAGATCAAGAAAAAGAATAAAGAGATGGAAAAAAAAAAAAAATTGGCAGGACACTAATGTGAAGGACTATGCCATCCACCTACCAACCCCCTCTCTTACTCTTACGTCTATTATTCCATTTTCTCAGTTAAGTTAATATGATTGAATTTTCTCAGTTAAGTTAATATGATTGAGTTTGCAACATTGTGCATGCTATTCCACAGCGTATATTGAACTCCCAAGCAGATGAAATCAATTGCATCCTAAATTAATTCATAACGAGTAACCAACTTAGAGACTCGAGTTCAAACAATTCTTACTTACCATTAACTAGTATTGGAAGCCTGAAACAAAAACATATAGCAATTTGCGATGCTAAGCACATTTCAATATGCACAATCTAATGCCAATGAGTATTTCTAAAAGGTCATTGGACCAGTAAAACTCAAAAATTGAATATATTATAAAGTACCTATTTCAATTTCTCGGTCAAGTCTTCCAGGCCGTCTAAGTGCAGGATCAATACTATCAGGTCTGTTTGTCGCAGCAATTACAAGTATTCCATCAGTTCTACTAATCCCATCCATCAAATTCAATAATGTAGCAACCATTCTTTGAGATAGATCTTCACCTCCATCTTTCCGTGAAGGAGCAATGGCATCCAGCTCATCAATGAACACCTTCAAAACAGAAATTTGTTAATCATGCATGCAGAAGTAACTAATCATATTCCAGGACATTACATAATTCTTGTAAGAACAAATATTTAAAAAGCAAAAGACACAGTAGAAATAGGAGGGCCAGTGAAATAAGACTGAAAGATCACGCAATCAAATGCAGAAACTTGTACATTTTCACAAGTTCATTGAATTAGGAAAAAGCCGGGATGAAAACAAGATATATAGACCTACAAATTTGAAATTTAATAATTTCAAAAAACAGGAACACAACACCAAAAAAAATGTAGTCTAATAATTGACCATAACAGGAATGTATAAAGTTTAATTACAAAAAAGGGTAGCCACAAATTTCTATGAAAAACAAAGGAAATGTGGGAATAATCGGGATTCTTCATTGTGGTCTCTTATTTATACCAAAGATACCAAAGCAATTCTCATTGTATACCAAAAATACCCCTGAAACTCACTTTTTAAACAAAATACCGCTGCACCATTCAACTTTCCCGCATATTTTTGCAACATCCAAACACTTTTTGATGCACTTTTCTTGTGTATTACTTTACAACATTTTTCCTGCATATCGCTCTCTCGACTAAGCCCTTGATTGAAGGTGGTCGATTGTTAATACCTTATCTTTCACCAATGTCCATATAACGAAACAAACCTTGGAAAGTATATTGATTTTCCTAAGATGTTCCGCAACCCCACATATCTGCAAATTCTGAAACAGTATACTATAATATTATCTAACCGAGAAATCCTCTTTTCTATCTTTCAGCCAGACCCTATGATCCAGACCTTCTTTGAATGTGTATGCCTGAATTAGGGATAATAGACCTGACACATCCTTCCCCTCCCAATCAAATAGTGCTCTCCTTAATCCTAAGTTGCAAGAAATCCCTTGCTGATCTTTGATGACTATATCCCTTGCTTTACCTTCTTTCAACCGAGAGGCAGTGAATAAGTTTGGGAACTGATCTTTTAATGGTACTTCACCAAGCCAAATATCTTTACCTTCTTTAACGTGTTTTCTTTGCCGATGTAACTCTTAGTAATTCATACTCATGTTTGCACTAATAATAGGTGTGCTTGTAAATATAAGCGAAGATGGGATGTGAACAAAGAAGGAACTCTCAAATTCGGCCCTAAGTTGAAACTTGAAACAACATAGAATTAGGCTCTTTGAAATTCTAATCATTTTGCTCAGTAGAGAATTTAAAACACACAAAAACTCCAAGGTGAGTGTGAGAGATTTGGGTTTATAAGCATGCATTAGCTATGAGAATGCACATGAGAGATCCAAACCCACAGATTAACACCTATCTGGATATACAATCTTGGCCAATGCCTAACACATCGGTATCACTCACAGGCCACAGCTATCTGCCAATACATATTAGTACCAGCTAATACCAACACATAACCACCAAAACACCTGTGCGCCTTGTGAATCCCAACTCGCCACTATCTGGTCTTAGTCCCAACAAATAAGAATATATATTAGGTAAACCTAAAATCAAGTTTTGAATATCCAATACACTGTTGATCAAAAAAAAAAAAAATCCAATACACTGAGTTATGTCGATCCCTAACCGTATCCTCTGTGCAGTAAATGTGAAGAAAGCACCCTAATCATTTTATTCACTGTGGTTCACCATAATATGGATTTTTTTTATTTGCTAGGTTTTGTAGGTGTCCTCTAGAGATGTGTTGGATCTTTTTTTTTATTGGTACAGTCCACAAGATAAATCAAGAGAATAAATACTGAAGGTTATATCCAACTGGGAGGATGTTATGGTAGAAGAGGGAAAATATGTTTCGTGTTTCCAAGTGTTCTTCTCACAATTTTTCTCTTATATTTTGTCTTGTCAATAGTAACAGAGTTTATTTCTTCTATTGTAAAAATTCTGATTCGCAATGAATATACAAATCACTGTTATTCATCCAAGAGTAAAGGAGGTAAGGAGGACAGTCAACTCAATGAGGACAATAGTATGTCAACCACAAAAAAGAAGAAGAAACTACTTGAACAAAATCAACATGGATTGGCAATCAAAGCTTAAAAATAGTTGCTTAATCACCACATAATAACAGAAAATAGGACAATAAATGTAGGGCGGAAAAAGGCACTCTTGCAGTGAATATAAAAAAAATCTAACCACAGCAGGTGCAGCACGGCTAGCTGAATCGAAAACATCATGCAATGCTTTCTCACTTTCTCCATAATATTGACTCACAATCTCAGGTCCATTTAAAGGGAAAAGGTTGACACCAGTATCAAGAGCACAAGAACGAGCGAGAGACGTCTTTCCGGTGCCAGGGGGGCCATGAAGAAGCACTCCTTTTGTAGTTCGTAAACCTAAACTGAAGTAATTACACTAATGATAATGTAGTTAAGAGATTGTCAATAACATAAATGAATCAACAAACACACACACACACACACACACACACATATATATATATATATAAAAACATATTAAATACATATATGTATGTATGTATTGCTAATTATTGGATAATTTGAAAGTTTCAAATGTGAGAACAGAATAATATGCAGTTGTGCTCTCTACTATGTTCAAAGTACTATAGCTCAATCCTACCAGATGATATGAATTATGCTTATTGTAGCATACATTTATCTGGATTAAATACCATGACAAAGGTTTAAATATGAAAGCCAATTTGGATGTGATGAGAGAACTGCAAAAGCGACTCAAAAAGCATCTGAACTGAGGTTTGTCACACTAGAGAGTTCTAGCTTAAGATTTATCAAAAGGTGATGTAAATAACGATATCAAGTCTGAAACAAATTGACAAATATACACGATGTTTTTTACTCAATATGCTCAACTCATATGGAAGGACTATGCTTCCAAATTTGGAACAAATTGACAGCTAAACATTATAAGAATTAATTATTGGGTACCCAGGGTTGGTATCCCAAATATGTCTGAGATAATATATTATTGGCATCAAACCCAAATAGTACTAAAAACAACTAGTACGAAATTAATTGATCAAATCCATGTAAATTATAAAATCGATACATAACCATGGCCTTCATCAAGTATATGCAAGAACAATTAAAAAATGAGCTATGCAAATTAAAGTAAAACGGACACTTTTACTTCTTGGCCCCAATGTATATTCTACTGATAAAATATCCCCCAGAAAGAGCTCTGATCTCAAATAAAGGAGTTGGAATTCCTAAATTGTGCAAGGAACTAAGTGACTAGAACGACTTTGAAGAAAACAAAGTTCAATTTTTTACAAACTTTGAAATTTTATAGAAAAACGAACAATAATCGAGAACTTTTCAGACTTCTCAAATACCCTCCCCAGCCAAACCACAGATAGAAAACAAAAAATCCGCGCTTAACCAACCGATGATGAGTGAGTCAGGTTTAATACTGATATTTTAGTAACAAATCCAATAAATCCAAGTGTAGTGCTTGGTGTATTGATCTTTTTTGGAAAGGGAGTGTGCCAGTTGTTTATTTCTCCCGAGTCCGGACCAACCAAAAGCATAATCTCACTCCTTTTTCAAATTTGAAACCATGATAGTACAGAGGTAAGCATGGCTAATATGGAGAACTACAAAGACCAAAAGTTCACCACTTTGACAATCCTTTACACAACCATTCTCGTAGAGTGCAGATAAGGATTAATGGAAATGTTAAGTTATGACGGTGGACTCAGTATAATAGAAGTTTAGAATAGTAACCAGATTTTGCAATCAATATGATATTGCCAATATTTCTAAGGAAAAGGGGATGTTCTATAGACCCAGAAATCGATTTGTTAATGCGGCAATAGGAAGCTATTGATATGCAGCACGAAAACGCATAAAAGGCATGTCGCAAGTCAGAGACCATGCTGCTATTCTAGTAACAGGGAAGAACAAGAGTTACAGGTTAAACTAGGTAACTTTTAACTATGCAACATTAGGATCGGCAAGAAAAATACATTACTAACTTAAAATACTCTTGGATGTTAGAGATGAAATTGCTTTCATCTTGTGTTAAGCATTAAAAGGACTTACAAATGTGATCTACAAATATAAGGAGAACCCCGCAGTACCTCCATCTGGATGAACAACCGACAGAGTTTCCCCTTTTGAGGATAATGATGTTATGTAGTTAAAGACTATCAACACTCAATGGGTAGGAGTAATTCCATAAGAACCAATATAATATCTTGTTAGCATTTATTCCAATGATTATAATGTTAGAACATAACATATTCATGAATGTTTAACTTTTGTTTGTTTTTTCTTTTATTTAGAACAGTTAATTGTTACATTTTACCAAACAATTTCAGCAATCTGATTCCCAAGAACTAAGTAAAAGCTTTGCCAACTGCCAACTATGGATCCAACTTCCTTCTGTGCACGCAAACAGTCCGATTGTTTTAGGGGGGGAAATCAAATTTAGAACGTAAC
Source organism: Pachysandra terminalis (assembly GCA_031762675.1). Lineage (NCBI taxonomy): Eukaryota > Viridiplantae > Streptophyta > Magnoliopsida > Buxales > Buxaceae > Pachysandra > Pachysandra terminalis. Next base: position 395,944 of record JAUPMG010000013.1, read on the forward strand.
TTTATTTAAGTGGTGATTTTCGGAGTACCCCTTTGCAAATCTAAAAGAAAGAACGATATCATATGATAATGCATCCTGTTTATTCACTGTAAATTGCTACTTAAAAACATTTTTATAATCCCATCATGAAAATGCAAGCGATGCTTAACGAAAAAATTATTCTAGTTTACAGAACTAAGAACCAAGTTAGATTTTATTCTGTTATTGTAGAGTATACTAATAAGAACATGCAACTTAACGTTACAAGTAAAAAACATACAAACAAGCAAAAAAGAAGAATAATAAACCACCGAGAATAAATATTAACATGTTAAAAAGCAAACCTTGACAGACTGTTCTCCACTGACGATGAAATAATTATATCCTTCAAAAGCGAAAATTCTTTAGATAGACCACCCAACTTTGGAACTTCATTTCCCAACTTAGCCTTGACAGCTTCAGAATCAAGGTCTACCAGTGGCAAACCACTTATACATTGTTTTTCCAGCACCGAAGGCAATGACAAACAGAGATTTACTTTTGTTTGATTATTTACCACAAAAGCATCATTCACATGCTCCACAAACTTGGTTTTTCGAGAAAATGAATCAGGTATTCCTTCATCTTTTAAACCCAGATTAGAACACTCCACTGACAATTTATTAGAACCTTTCACCAAGAAAACACAATGCTGCGAAAGTATTGAAATAGAAACAAGATTTCCACTGAGCAAGCAGCGATTATGTAACCATGAAGCAGCACATGTCTGCAGAAGTTGTTTAGATTTTTCATCCACTAATACCTTCCTTATGTCAAATGTATCAAAAGATGTCACATTTGAATTACGTAAACTTAACACAGGAGAATTCAGCTTTGACTGACAGCGCAATGGTGTCTTGGGGGATAAAACCTTTCCACTTTCAAATCGATCATCCGTTTCTTCTTGCAAAATAACAGAAGACAAAACATCACCATTTACTGTTAACTCATTTTTTGCTGCAATTAGTTCTAGATACAGTTCTTTGCACTTGTACATCAAAAGGCAAGGAACTGCAGGATTGGTTGAGCTGCAAAACTCATCAGAACCATCAAGAAGGCCAGTAAGAGATTGAGTTCGAATAGGAAAGACGAATATAATCCTCCCTAAAGCAGGACAGCCCATGGTGCTTGAAAGGTTCCAAGACAACCGCACTTCGTCCTTCAAAACCTGCAAAGCAAGCTTAGTTAAGGTTGAAGTCTAAACCCCAAGTCCTGTGATATACCTCAGGATGACAAACTGATGTTATTCAGAAAAATAATCAACAAAAAATGGTGGAATATCAATGTTGTCATACAATCCAGGGAATGCCTATGCAAGATGGATTCCCAGGTGAGGTTTCACCATGAGAATTTCTTATGGGCAGAATATCACTGCAAAAGAAAAAAAAAAAAAAATCATCTTATACTGACCGCTAGGTAGTGAAATTACTAATTCCAAATCCACATAGAAATGAAAGACCAAAGAAGTTCCACACTTGTGCATTTATTCATAATGTCATATCCTGCTAGTTTTATAGTGCGGGGAAAAGAGAGAGTGTGTGTGTGTGTGCATGTGTGAAAGTGAGAGAGAGTGAGGGAGGTACAAAAAAGTTAGAGCCATATAAGGTTAAGACTTGTGAGAAAGTTCTACCAATTACCTAGGTCCTACAAGCGTTAGCAGCTCTACTAGGAATTAGGTAGGCAAAATATGAGAATGATAGCAGCTAAGATAATAGCATAAATTTAATCTGTGTAATCTATATATTTTTTCTCCTTATTCCACGTCCATATTTGATTCAATAGATTACAAATCTTTGTCAAATGTCAAACATTTCCTTTGTCAGAAAAGACAATGCTGACACAGATAGCCATCTAAGGAGGATAGTTCAGGAGAAACAAACCCAAACATTCCTCATATTGTGCAACTCATTGCTTGGTTGGTGCTTCTAATTTATAAGATCACGACAAAAAAAAAAGGTAAATCAGTAAGACAAATGACGTTCAAACCTTACAAGAAGGAAAGACCATGGCAAGAGCAAAGTAATTCCCCAGTTCTTCAGGCCTTGAATCACAAACATCGACTACAAGATTCTTAGCACATTCATCTCTTAAAGAGTCAAGAGGAAAGCCCGTTAACAATTTCTTCCTTGGTGAAGCAAGTGACACCTGTTGATGGATGATGGAAGCCAAAGAAAATGTAGTAGTTGCCGAGGAGAGAAGCGGGGAGCGAGAACAAAAGTACATAGTAAATTAAATAGACAAAGAAATCTGCATCGAGATAGCATTGCATAGAGAAGTCCAAACATAACAAATATCCATAAAAAATAAGCTTTTTAGTATGAAAAGTTATTATAAAAAAGAAAAAGAACACAAAATGGAGATAAAAGTACAACCATCCAAGCATACATCCCATCCTGACAACAAGGTGCCTCCCGTGAATACGTTAAATCCAAATTTTAATTTTAAATGGAACTTCATGTTCTCTAATAGGGACATGATCATAGAAAAGGGGTCCTAAAAACTGTGAAGTTGCATATATAAACCACAAAAAAACATTAAAAAAAAAAGAGCAATTAACGTGGAAATGCAAGAGATGTGAAAAGAGATAGTGTACTTAAAAAAAAAAAAAAAGTAAAGGAGCCTACATGGCTGCCAAAATCGAATAATGAAAACTCTTTCCAGATTTCCAAGATGCAAAGAGGCTCTAGATAAATTAGTAAACAATTGCAATAGAATGAAACAAAAAAAACAAAAAAAAATCAAATTCAAAACAAAAGTTTCTTAATTTAACAAAGAATATCACAATAACATCCTAAGCTATAAGCAAATTTTCATGAGAGTTGTATGATATGTGAAGCTCGTGGTTTCATTACCCACTTGTTTTTAGCTCAGAATAACCAAAGCTTCAGTTGCTCTCCTATCAACGTGTACAAATGTGTGATATAGTTTTTGTGCAAACTGATTTGATGTAAGTGTGAATAATCCCAAAATATGCTTTTCCCCACAGTCGGTGAGCCTTCGGCGGACCGGCTGACCCACGCTGACGATACCCTGAGAAAACCGAGTTTCAAGAACTCTAGCCAAATCCCCAATGATGGGTCAACGAGAGATCACCGAAGACCATCGGCCGACCGACAGATTAAAAACACCTAGGCAAAGTTTGGGAATCGTGATTTTTAATTATATGGATTATTTTCGTGGTACATTAGTAATTAATTAGCATTAGGGATATCTTTCTATTTTAGTAATGGCATAACTAACCTGTAAATAACTATAATGTAGGACTAATTAGGGGGCCAGCTAGTAATTACCCTAAGTATATATATATATATATATATATATATATATATATATAGGATGTAGAGATTGTTAGTATTCTCTCATACGTTTGGATTAGGGCATAGGATTGAAGGAAAAATCGGCTAGGGTGATATCATCAAGGAAGAAAACAGATTTGAGCGTTGAAGGCTTAGGAAATCTAGATAGAAATTGTAGATTGAAGTTTCGAGGTAAGTATCAATGTTTTAATGTTCAACCATGAATTAAAATCGTTTCCTAGCATACTTTGATAGTTTTCAAACATGTTTTGGGCTATTTTTATGTAGTAACTCGAAGATAAGTAGTTTTTCATAACAGCATGCTTGAATCCATATTTTGATATGGTTTATATTAATTTTAAGATTTTGCTCAAGAGTTTAACTGTATTTTGAAATATGTTTCATGTTTGAATCGATCTATAAGAAGAGGAAGGAATTTAGCTCCTGTTTTGAAGTATTAATCTTATGTTACCTGTCGATAACCATGTTTTCTTCAAAATTTAATTTCTATTTTATTCTAAATATATGAGGAATATTTTGATGAATATTTATGTTTTGAATTACTTATTAATGTATATTTGGGATGTGCAAAAATGAATTCATGATTATATGTTTTAAATATATGACCTCCTGTTTTGGAATTGGATATGCATGCTTTTACATCTGCAAATACTCTAGGTTTATTGTTTTCTATATAATCTTCAAACATGTGTTATAAATCATTCTTACTTGATTATTTCTTTTATATGAGAAATGTTTTGGGTATAATTGCATTCTCTATATTTGATTTTAAAAGCCATATTGTATGTATATTAATGTTTTGTATTTCAATGACGGCTTTGTTTACTAGTAGGGGAAAAGACACCTAGCCTAGGCTAGCCCAAGTGGGGTGAGACCCTTACCCCGGTATCACCCAAGGGGTGATAATTAGTGTCTCACATCAAAATGATAGGCATGTGCGATGATATTCACGTGTTTTGGACATCGATGGAAGGATATGTGAAGTGTTGTGGTCTTTGCAAGTGATTGTTGTGCCACCTGATCAATTGGGGAGGGTTTATATTGTGCCATCCTTCGGATGGTGTGTTTATTCATATTCAATGATTGCATGTCCTGACCCAGACACAACATTGGAATCACTAATTAATATGATATGACCGAACTGAACTTTAAGTGATAAAGTAGACTTTACCATGAGCCTTTGGCCAATAAGCTAGGCCTATTAGCTAGCTATCACAAGGAGTTGGCACCAAGTGTTCGCGTCTTATCTATATGTAACCCCGAGCACCTATATTGTGTACCCATACTTCTAAGTTGGGTTTGGTTAAATGCATGATTTAATCTTTTTTATCGGATCATGTTTGAACTTTACTCTCTTCCGCTTATTTCTGTCAGTTACCTTTCAAAAGCATATTGTGTTTTACTTTGCCTTCAAGGCTATGGTTGATTACTTACTGGGATGAAAACCTCATTATTTTTTTCTGTATGTGTTATCCAGGTACATACGCATACAGCTTCAGAGCTCGGTGCTGAGGTGCAGTTTAGAGGGTTGCTGGAGAGGAAGCTGATGCAGCGTGACTATCTAGAGGAACTAGGTGAGAGAGGTGATCTTGTCATCTTACTGTAACACGACGTATCGTGGATGGAGAATAGTGTTTTAATGTTTAAAGTAGCTTTAGGATCTGGTCTTGTTTTAATTAATTGGTAGTCTGAGATGGAGTTTTTGTACTTTTTCATTTGGATGACTATTAATATTTAGAATATTGTATGAGATTTATTTTAGCCATGTAATGAGCATTTTAGATAGATGTGAAATTTTATCTACTTACTTATATTTGTTGATTTCCGTTGCATAGTTACTCTGATGTTTCCTACAGTATTCAATGGTTTGCTAAGATTAACCATTTCTTTATAGGTTTGCCCACGAATGTCGTGACACTCCATCCAGATCCTTTTTGGTCTTCCTCTCACCCTGTTAAACCTTCAATATGCACCTCCTTAATCATAACATTCACCTCCCAGGTCTTAGCCTTACATGCTCAAATCATCTTAAACTGCTTACCTTTATCATTCTCCTATTTGAGTAAATCTGAGCACTCTTGGAGATGTTCATTCCTTACCTTATATTTCCTAGTCTTCCCAAACATCCATCTCAATATTCTTGTCCATATATCATAATAGGACTAACAACCACCCTATAGAAAATTTTGATTTTTAGCCTGAGTGAAACACATCGATCACGTAACACTCTAGAAGAGGCTCTTCAATTAAGCATCCAGCTCCAATCTAGATACGAATCCTCATCAATATCCCCCTCCTTAAAAGTTAATTGATCCAAAGAATCTTTCAGCTCTCAATCCTTAACATAGGTTCAATTCTTTTATCGTTTGTGTTAAATTTACATTCCAAGACTCAGTTTGACTTAAATTACTAAGAACATTTTGATACCAGAGTACCCTCCATAAATCTAGTTTTGCATTTACTGCTCTTATTTGGTTGACCAAAACCACATCATCTGCAAATAACAAACACCAAGGAACTTCCTCTTGAATATGTCCAGTCCAATTAAAGTAACAAGATAATGACTCACAACTAACCCTTGACAACGACACACATACCTATGATACTGATATTAGACAAGTTTAACACCTAGACATCCACCTCACCAGAGTCCATGTAACATAGGTCACCCAAAACATCATATCGATCTTGTACCATCCATCCTTCACATGGTTTTCCCCCTCATTGATTGGAGAGTCTCCAATATGAGACATCCAATATTAAACCTTCAATGCAAACAAGCTTTATCAAATATTATACTATATCAATCAAAAAAAATTTCCTAGGATTATTTGGCCTATTTCAGTGCCCTAAAAGCAGACACAAAAGACAAGATCCCCCCTCTGCACGGTAATCTTCCGTTTGCTTTCCATTGAGCCACAATACCTCAAAAAACAATTTCCCATGTGAAGCCAACACGAAACCTTGGATTTGTAATAATTTCTAAGATATTGATGGAAAGCTATTAAACAATTCACAAGCTATTAAAAGAATATTTTAGACCCAACATGTGGCAAATAGATTAAACAAATCTGCACAGTGAAGTTCCAGTTCCAAATATGTTACCTACTATGCTAGTTGGTTCTTTCTAACATTGTGCATGCTACTTGTCCAAAGTGAAAATCAAAATTCAGACTTGCAATAAAAAGTACTTGAGCTAACAAAAGGTAAGGAAAATAACAGCAAGTAAAACAAATACAGAAACTAAAACTGAGCTTAGCGATTCCTAAATCCAATATATGATTTCCATTAAGTTAACTATATACCAAGATACAGATATATTTTTTCCACTATGAACTATCAAATTTATGATAAAGAAATGGTAAATTACCGAAACTATGGAACCAGGGACAAGAGAAGAAGCAACCATAGCGGACTCAGAAAGCCAAATCCTACAGCCTTTTGATCTGGACTCAACATCGGTAATCCGGCCGATAAAAGCAGATTTAGAGATCAAAGAAGGGAATTTGATGGAAGCTTCTTCAAGAGAGCGCGAGAGAACCTGTTCACCAAATTCCGATTCCAGAGGGGTTGATGATGATGATGATGACGTCAAAGGAGATGCAGACTGACTCAAATAAGAGAGGTTTGAAGGGGTCTTTGTATGCTTCTTTGGCTTTGAAGGCATCTCTCCTTTGAATCCAACAGCTATTCCCGTCTCTTATCAACTCTGAAGAAATGAAATGATCTGCAGAAGGCAGTGCAATATTTTAAAAAAAAAAAAAAATCATCTACTTGCATTTTTATCTAACCATTTGCTGTTTAATGAGGATAAAACTGCTTTCTAGTTCAAGCAACACTAACCTGGTTGGCATTAAACCATTTGCTATTTAATAATCATGAAGCTAAATATTGATCGAAGAAAACAAAATCTCCCTCTCCCTCTCTCTCTCTCTCTCTCTCTCTCTCTCTCTCTGATTCGATTGGAGTAGCAGAAGAATGATGAAAATCTCAAAGAGGAATTGAGAAAGAAATTGAAGTTGCAGAATTCCTAAAATCTATAAGAGACAAGTAGCTACTAGCTCGTAGGCAAGTAGAAGAACATTGAGAAAATGAAAAAAGACATAGAGCTTGAGAGAGAGAGGGGAAGGACGGCACCTGATTCTGGAGAGAAGGCGAGTAGGTGTATGTCTCGCCGGGGGAGTCTATCTTGCCGGAGAAGAGAAACCCCTTCGGACGGATCAGACTGATCATTCTAAAACCCAAACTCAAAGAGAAGCTGTTTTTATTGAAGTGTAAATGGAATAATTTTAGAATATTGACAGGAGGGCTAGTTTGGATAAAACACATCTTTGAAAGGGGAGCGGATTCTCTGTTAGAAAACGCCCTGTTAGCACCCTGCTAACAGAATAAAACACCGACATCTGTCCTGTGTGGCCCCATTATCTGTTTTGAGAGGCGCATGCGTGATAGAAAATCTGTTGTTTAATTTTTTATTAGTGTGAAATTAAGATTAATTAGAAGAACAATTTAATCTATAAGCTAGTTAATTGGATGAATCAATAACATACTCGACTGAATTTTACGAATAATTCGGCCGAGTTTTCTGGTGAGCAATTGGTCAACCGTCCTTGATTTTTGGAGCGAGTTAACCAGCAAAGCCACCTATTTGAGTAACTCGGCCAAATTACTTGCGAGTTTTAAAACATTGGGGATAATAGCGTCTTTTGATTTATTTTAGGAGACTACGGTTAAAATTTTAAAATAATCGTTCTCACTTTATTTTAATTATAAAAAATAAAAAAATATTTAATGTAATTAGAAATAATAGTGTATTTTGGTTTATTCTAGGAGGCCATAACTGTTTCTACCATGTTTTAATTATAGAAATATGATGTGATTGGACAAAAATGATTAATATGTTCAAGATATTGCCACCCATTAGTTTCTATTAGAGCATCTCCAATTCTTTTTTATATCTTTTTTCAAATTAAAATTTGCAAAAAATGAAGAAAAATAATCTCCAATCATCTTTTTGAAAAAAATGAAGAAGAATGATCTCCAATCATCTTTATAGATCTCCCTATATTTGGGGAGTCCCTAAAAATTTCTTCAAATTTAAGAAAAATTTTAGGGACCCCCAAAATTTACCCCATAAATCCAAAAGCTCTTTTCTTTACAACGGTTGTTTTTTTCTTATTTTAAACCTTCTCATCTCCACCCTTTCAAACCAGCAACCCACCCCTTCATCCCTTCTTCAACCTCCCTTTTCGGTAAGATCATCAAAAAGACTACAAAAAGATAATCGAAACCATTTTCGTAAAGATAGAGAATAGAAGAAAGAGAAAAAAGTTTTACAGAGAATAAGAGAAAAATTAAGAAAAATGCTTAAAGAAAGGAAGGAGAAATCATTGATAATCTTACCTCTTTGATTATTATTGTGGTGATTCATCAGTTGGTGAGGATCGCTGCTAATATGGAAGGTGTATACTGATTGAAATTTTTTAAAAGAAGAAGAAATGAAGAAGAAGATAGAAAAAATGAATGGAAAAGAGAGAGAGGGGTTACCGGATTCGCAAGAGCTAGGGTTTTGGGTTCTCCCCCTCTTCTGTAGGGCAACTATCACGACCCGAATTCCAAGACACCGCTCGTGTCAGCACGAGGGTAAATCCTGAATCCCAAGTCGAGACTCTCACCCCCCAAATTTAAACACTCACTATCTACGCACTACGGGGGTGGTACAACACACTCAACTCACAGAGAAACCTACCATCTATCGTAGGTTCACAACGGAAAATAAATGTAATTAAAATATATCAAACTTAATTACATAACGATCACATCGATACTTAATTCATATAATGACAATAATCTATGGAATTACTCACCATCAGTAGGAGTTGCATCCAGACGCTAACACCTCCTATCCTGATAATCCAACTACCTGAAATGTTTATGGCCAAAGGCCTGAGCTACACG
>JAUPMG010000013.1:433460-453253 GCA_031762675.1 Pachysandra terminalis
GCTTGTAATATTAGTTACTTATATCTTACTAGAACAGTAATTACTTCCGCTTATGTTTAACCATTGTACTCCACTCTTCTTCCGAGGAAGTGAAGGTCATTATCTGGATTCCGCTGGACCCAGTGGTCTATCGGGTTCGGGTCGTGACAATAATACCCTTCGAAAGATATCCGGGCGCCCATATGCCCGAACAATCCTTAGGAAGCCATCACAGGAATACTTTCGAAGACAACAATTATAATAATTATATACTAGCACAACAATCAAACACTTCATACTCATGTCACAACCTCATATCATGTGTAATTTACAATACTAAGTCAAGTGATCAAGTCCCGAAGTCAATAGGTTAAAAAATATCTAAAACAGTCATTATCTTTGACTTTTCTCAGGTGTTCGGCAGGGTAGTTGGTGGACCAAAGCCTGCCGAATAGCAAAAATGACCTAAAAAATACTCTCTGTTGGTAGGGTGGTCAGTGGACCAAATCTAGCAGAATTGCGTGATTCTTATAATTTTCAGCTTCGACGAACAGTTGGTATTTCGATCATAACTTCCTAAATACTTATAGGAATGGCCTCAAACTTAATTTTTTTTTTTTTGTGTTCCTGATGAATAGGAGATTCAGAATAAGATATAAAATAAATTATTAAAAATGTTTAGATAGGTTCGGATCTCGGTGATTTAGATTTGTACAGTTTCTGGGTTTTCTAGGTTCTTTTCTTTTGGTCTCGGAATCCAATTCTAACCTATCACTCTGAAAACATGCATAAACATTCATTGACTCATTAAACATACTTTTAATCAATGATTTGCATATATATCATGATCAAATTTGGAAATCATCTAACATTCTTACAAGTTCACAACAACACGTCAAATCCACATATAAAGGCATAAAATCAATCTTACTAACATTCATACTTTATGATATTAACCATAAACATGAAATCAAGCATTAATAATTATCGGAATTCCACAAGAATTATACAGAAGACGTATCTTACCGATTATGCTTGTTTGATTATGATTCTATTGTGTTCTTCCTCTTTGCTTCTTCTTCTTCTTCTTCCTCTTCCAGCCGTTCCAACACAACTCTCTATTTCTCTCTTTTCTTTTCTTTTCTTTCCTCTCTACAAAACCCTAATCTCTCCCTTTCCTTCTCTTTGCTATGCACCATCTCTCCCAATCTTCTCCCTCTTGTAGCCGTTTCAGCCCTCTCATTCCTCCTTCCTATTCCAACATGTAGTCTTACTCAATTTAGAAACTTCCTATTTTTCCTCCAATCTCAATCTATACAAATCCTAATTAGAATCTCAATATATTACAAATCAAATCCTATTAATTAGGAGCCTTTTAGAAGAATTGATTAATTTAATCTAATTTTATTCCTATTTCCTCTTTTGCACGTGAGTTTCAATTTCCAGCAATTTTAAGTTTATTTAATTACCCCTTGCTCTCTCATAGTTTTTATTAATCACCAATATACTTCTCTTAATTATTATTTAGTCCAACATTAGTTTAAAGAATTATAGTACACTCTCAAATTTTTTTTAATTACAATTTTATTTTTAATTATGGTTTAGAGTCACTACAAATCTCGTTTTAAGAATACGTCATTTTTAGCCATTCAATCGAGAAACACGAAGAGAAGAATCAGATGACGTTTTCTTTCATACGAAGAAAAGCCATAGAGATTGTAATCTCGCATTTTAAATCAATAAAGTTGATTTTGTTCAACACATCTTGTCCATTGATTTTCAATTGACAAAATTTGTATTTACACGTAATTTAACAAACTTTAAGGGGTCTAAGTACAAGTGATCGAAATCTCAAGAGATTAAAGTATAATTTGCCCTAAAAAATGATAATAATAACAAATGTCACAAGAGAGAATTGGGTTATAAATTTGACCCGGCCCCATCCAAAGCTCGCCCAACTCAACTCAAACTTCTGAGTTAGTTTGAGTTATAATTTGACTCAATTTTGAACCCAAAAGTTGAGTTTGGGTTGGATTCAAATTATGGTCGTGAGAGCTCGGCTTGGACCGGCATATATAAGTTTATTCTTCTTCTTTTTTATTTTTTTTTTTAACTTTTTCAACACAGCTCCTATATATACATATGTTACACTACCTCTATGAAAATATATTTTCTTTTATTTATTTATTTATTTTTATAGTATTTTTCATTAATTTATGTCTGACTTGAAACCTAGTCCGAACTCAATTTACAAATTAAGTTCGGGCTCAATGATCCCTTAAGTTTCATATATAAGGGATAATTGTAGTTTAACAAATTTAAGGGGTCTAAGTGCAAGTGGTCGAAACCACAGAGGATCAAAGTGTAATTTTCTCAATATTTTAACGAGCCTAATCGAGCCTTGTTTACGAGCTAAGTCGAACGAGGCAAAGCTCGGCTCGGCTCGGCCCATACTCTAACCCAACTCTATTTGCAAACAGGGCCTTAACGAGATCGCCTGCAACCTAATCTCCATCTCTTTTGATGAAGCACACGATTTAAGTCGCGATCGCCTGCAACCTAATCGATCGTTTGGAACTCAATTTCATTTTCAAAGAAGTTTCAGGTAGATCAAATTAGTTTCTTCTTATATTCGATGGATTCCATTAATTTTTCGCTGTCTCGTGTTTCTTTTTTTCGTTTCTGCTTTGATTTGTTTGACATCTAGGGTTTCTGATTTTAGATTTGTTGGAGGTTTGATCCGTTTGGAAGCCTATGTAGTAACATTTTGGTTTTGTGTAGTATATGTCACTTAGTGAAACAGTTCTTATATTTACAATTTGGACATGATGATTCTCTCTTATGATTTTAATTTTCGATATTTCTTTGAGATTTTCGAGTAATCAATGGATTTGAGACTGATTGTATCTAACCGACTATGTAATTGAGAATCCTAGCCTAATTGACTCCATTACCTGCACTAACAGAAGATCTCATATGAAGCTACCGATTAGATAATAAAACAATTTAATCTAATTCTGCATCATCCTTTATAATGCAGATATTAGTTTTTCAGGAATTTTGCCTCTGAAAGGTACGTAAAAATTATGACTTGAAACTTGGAATAGTTTCCATAGTCTCGAAATCTGGCTAATCACAGAGTTTGATTCAAAATATCAACTTTATGTCAGATCAGTCATTAGACTGCAGCTAGTAGTTTTAGCAACCCTGGATTTTATTAACTAGTTCTTGGAAGTCTTGTGTTGGAAGCTTCTCTTTGCTATATCTCTCATTGCCCTTGCCAATGAGAGATTTGGGTGAGTCTAGTGGTAATGTTAGAATTTTGGTAAAATCCTTTGTGGGAACTCGGCTTTTTCCATGGCTGTTCTTGGAGCTTGCTTTACCGTTCTTTAACAGCTTCTGAACATAGCCCACGGATCCATTTACCTGAATAGGAAACCTCAAAAATCATAACATGTTATTTCCACATTATCTGCAATATGTGCTGTATTTTGGGTCACATTGTTAGACACCTCTTAAATTTTAAATCCACGTTCTTTCTTTGTAGCAGGGAGGATCAAGTCAATTCTTTGAAAATTTGATGTTTCACTACCTGAGCTGATTCAGATCTTTATATCACATATATGCACCAATTGCATAAAAGAACGATTTCATGATTGACTGGAGATCACCTTTTATTTTTATTTTCTCTATCTCATTTTTTTTAATTAACTCAGCTGAGTTGGACTGAGCTTTGAGCCAAATAGCATAGTGGTCCTTCAATAAATTCGTTGGAACTAACCTTATTTTTTATATTTAATTTATTATCCTTTTTTAATTGGATAGTTATAAATTGTTTTTTTTTTAATTTTTTAATTTTATTTTTATAATTGTAATCAAGCATATTATTTGGCTTACAAAATCACTCGTTTACTTATTAGCACTTAACTAAGTGTGTTTATCAAATACTTCTTTTTGAATGGTAAAATTATTGTAGGTGTGAAAAAGTGTTTATAGGTCACTTATCTAAGAGTAGTAGTCCAGATTCCAAAAGCAGAAACAGCCGGAAACACAACCTAATTTTTTTATTTAAGTTCCCGTTTATAATTGCTTCAATGAGGATTGCTAGTGCTACGTGGTTAGTTCGTTATGATTCCTAACTTCGCAACCTGATTGGCCCTGAGTACGTAGTAGGCTACTTTGGTAATTGTGTGCACCACTATCAAGGTGGTTGGCCCCACATTCAAGGCCAGTCAGGTGGTGAGTTTAGGAGTCTTTCTAGACTCGCTGTGTTTTGCTATCATTTTACTTGGTTAAATTAGTTTAAAAACTCTAACTTGAGTAATTTTATCTGTTCAGTTCCATTTTCAAAGGAGTTTAGATGGACTCGGATGAAGATGAGAGGATCCCGCTAAGCCAAAGAGAAGAATGGTCGGATGTGAAGCCAGTGCCCCAAGATGACGGTCCAAACCCGGTTGTACCCATAGCCTATAGGGATGAGTTTAGGGAAACCATGGATTACTTCCGAGCTGTTTATCTTGCTGATGAGAGGACTCCTCGATCGCTTCACCTCACGTCTGAAGCCATTCGCATGAACCCTGGAAATTACACTGTAAAATTCTTGCTTAAATTTCTTCTCCTTTTTCATCTTTGCTTTGTCTGTGGCTGTTTATCAATCACTAGTTCAACTAGAATAGAATGCTTTTACTTTTATTTTTTTAATTTTAAGTAAATAGTAACTATATTACTATAGTGAAAACATACATGAGAGACAAATACCTCAGTATGCGATTAGAATACATAATTAGAGTCTGATCAGTCTTTGTCTTCACAAGATATACAGAATACCCTATCTATAAATGGCCTTAAATTTTTTTGTGCGACAAGCGTTCAAGGAATCATCAATACTTCCCGAATGCTTCTCGAGTCTGATCAGTCTCGAACTGATCAGACTCTACATAATTAGAGTTAATTAGTCTCAAACTGCTTCTCGAGGATGCATTCTCAATTGTAGTTGTATTTGATAGTTTTGTGTAGCTTTGTTTATTTACTTATTTTTACTTTTTTTTATAAGTAAAGTTGAATTACATATTAATATAGTAATGTTACTTGTCCAAAGTATGTGCTGTTCAGTGCATAGTCATCCAGAAAAAAACCATTACAGGCCAAACCAGGATACTTTGTTTCCCCACGTATACACAATATGCACCCCACCCAAAACCACCCCTAATGTACTATAATTCCCCCCAGCTATTCAAAAAATCTGTGAAATACACATCAGAAAAACCTGGCATTATCCTTTCCCAATGATAGAATAGAGACAGCGCTTGTCTCTTTAGCGTCTCAATGCCCACTTCTTTGCCTTCAAAAATTCTTTTATTCCTTTCCCTTCAAATAGACTAACAAATGATATGAGGGTAAAGGTTCCATAGTATATCCCTCCTTCAACTCCAATCAGCCAACACACTCTCCAATCCTTTCGGCATTACCCTCTTAACTCCAATGCCCTCTAGGAAGAAATACCACAATCCAGCTGCTAGGTCAGTGTATCAATAGATCATTTACTGACTCGGTATTCTTTTTACAAATGCAGCACCAATTTGGAATTGACCAATTTCTCGAGATAAGATGACCAACGGTTAATAGTTTTTCATGAGATGCTGACCATAGGAAAAACGCAACCTTAGAAAGTCTAAGAGTTTTCCAAATTCCACCCTCTGGATGCCCCATACCAAAGGGTCAAACTTCTTCTGTAAGGCCTGCAATCCTCCCAGGAATGATAATGTACTGTAGATTATTAGATAAAGTATCATATTTTTATGAATCTTGTAGTCTTACAAATTGTAGCTTGTGAATAATATTTTTATATTTCTCAGGTCATTGACCAGTAACAACTTTATTTTTTATTTATTTATTTAATTTTGTAGGTGTGGCATTTCAGACGTCTTATTCTTGAGACACTTAATGCTGAATTGCATGACGAATTGGATTTCGTTGATCATGTAGCCCAGGGAAATTCCAAAAATTATCAAATATGGTAAGCCATTATTTGATGTTTATAATATTTTTCTCTTTATTTGCTTGAAAAATGTTAAACAGAAGATCAAGGAGGACAAAGGCTACATGGGGAAAGAATAGAAAATTTATACTTGATGACAACCACCCTCCACACCCCCGCCAAGAAGTCACCAAAGAAACAGAATCTTAGTGCTCCTTATTGATACAAAATTACACTTTCCCATTTTTTATGTATGTAAATGTGTGTATATATAATGACAACTCTGTAGCATCACTTGTGTGTGTGAGTGTGGATGTTTTTCCGATTATTTGATCACAAAAACGTGCTGTAGGCATCATAGGCGATGGGTTGCAGAGAAATTGGGAATTGAAGCTACTAGTAGGGAACTCGAGTTCACAAGGAAGATTATCTCTGTTGATTCTAAAAATTATCATGCCTGGTCTCATAGGCAGGTATATTACAGTTTTTCCTTTAGTTTTTTTATCCTCACTAATGTTGCCTGTATTTGATAATATTTTTGATCCATAAAGCTCAATTAGTATAAATATTAATTTGATATTAGAATTTAGAAATACTAGTTTCTAAATGAGTAATATTAGTTTTTAAAGAAATTGGGAATTGAAGCTACTAGTAGGGAACTCGAGTTCACAAGGAAGATTATCTCTGTTGATTCTAAAAATGATCACACCTGGTCTCATAGGCAGGTATATTACAGTTTTTCCTTTAGTTTTATATCCTGACTAATGTTGCCTGTATTTTATAATATTTTTGATCCATAAAGCTCAATTAGTATAAATATTAATTTGATATTAGAATTTAGAATTACTAGTTTTTAAATGAGTAATATTAATTTTTAAATTTTACTGGGATTTTATGAATCATAGTTCTCAAGCTATGGGGCTAAACCAAAAGGGTAATATTTCAGCTGGGAATGTTTTACCAAATATATTAGTGAAAGTCCTAAAATTTTCCAAAATTTTGTTTTGGGCCGCCAAGGGCAAATGACCAGAATTTCGATTTTTAAAAACCCTGGTTTTGACAAACTTCATCATCTGATACATCATATTCTTTTGGGCAGTTGAGAAAATGTTTGTACAAAAAAATGTGGTACTTGACTTATCCAACATGGGATATTTTATTTATTTATTTTTACTAAAGGATGGTGTGGCTTTAGTGGAGTTTATTGTAACAAAGTATCAACATACTGTATGTCATCAAACAACCATCTGCAGTTGCTGTACAGTCTGTTGCTTCTTCTTTTTTGTTTCCGCAAGCTCTTGTATTTTCTACAACTAGAAAAAGGTCTTTTTAACTATAGGTACCAAGTGGTCTTTGCTCCTGTTTTTATCTAAGTGAATTGTATGTTGAAAGAAGCTTGTTCCTTGCAGTGGGTTCTTCAGGCTTTGGGTGGGTGGGAAGATGAACTAGACTATTGTCGGAAGCTTCTTGAAGATGACATCTTTAACAATTCTGCTTGGAATCAGGTATGGATGGAATGTTGGATACTTACTAGTTGGGCAGGGTAGCAGTCAAGGTTTTAAATGTTGATGTCGCTGATCATGTCGCCACATGGGGGAAAAGGGGAAAACCAAAGTTTCAAAAAAATTGAAATGTTCCCCCATGTCGCCACATGTTGAGAGACATGGGGGAAAAATAAAAAAAAATTGGAATTTTTTCCCCATGGCGGTGACATTTTGCCGACATCAAGGAAAATCGCTATATGGCGATTTCTCCAAATATTTCGTGTCGCTAGGGTCAAAAATGATGATATGTTACCGACATTTAGAACCCTAGTAGCAATGGCAAAGTAGTACTCATGACATGCATGCTGCATGTGGGGGCTAACTGGGCCCCTACTTGGCTGGTCCTTTACACGCACACACGCACACGCACACGCACGTGCACACACACAGACACAAAAAAAAAATGATTTGGTAATTGGAATCATCCGACTCTTGCACTTCTTTAGATGTTCAAAATGTAATGCTACAAACTTCCCACAAAAGAAGTCGATAGATCAAAATGTGGCAATCATCTAATCAGATCCATTTTGACATTTCCTAGCTAGAAAAGTTATAGAAGTTTTGCCATCCTCTGATGCAAGCAACATGTAAGCTATGGATTTTTATATGCCTTATTTACTGCCTCTAGGATGGGTAGAATATATGTCATCCCATTTATTTATCCACTTGTCTTTTATGTGGAATATCAATTTTCTCTGGACATCTAAACCAGTTGCTAACAAGGTTTATAGTCTCGGGACTGGGTACCGGATCGGTCGGCAGACCGGCAGTACGAGTCAGGACATATCTAGATCGATACCGGTCTGGACTGTCCAATTTATAAATTAAAACCAAAAAAAAAAAAAAAAGCCGGACCGGTTGTACCAGTCCAGTCCAAAACCTCACGATACATTTGTTGTATCGTGGCTTGGGACCGGACCGATCCTTTAAACCTTGGTTGCTAATGAACAGATTATAAATGCATTTTGTGCAGAGATATTTTGTGGTGACAAGATCTCCATTCTTGGGAGGCTTGCTAACCATGAGAGGGTCTGAAGTGCAGTACACCGTTGAATCCATTTTAGCGAACCCTGAAAATGAGAGCCCTTGGAGATATCTTCGAGGTCTATACAAAAACGACACTCTATCATTAGCAAGTGATCCTCAGATATCTTCAGTGTGTTTGAAGGTTTTAATTGGCAGCAACAACAATGTATTTGCATTGAGCCTGCTTTTGGATCTACTCTGCCATGGTTTCCAACCAAGCGACGAGTTGAGGCGTGCTTTAGATGCTCTGAGAACTTCAGATTCAGATATGCCAGACTCAAACTTAGCAAGAACAGTTTGTTCTGTCTTACAAAGTGTGGATACATTGAGATCAAACTACTGGACGTGGCGTAAAAACAATCTTTCTTCTGCAGTAGTCTAGACTATATTTATATATATATATATGTTGTTCAATCCTTTGAGCTTTTTATTGCTTCTTCTCAGTACTTTGAGACCATGGTTGATAATTGTAGGTCATTGTCCATAACTTCTGGGTTTCGTATGCTGTAGGGTCTGAAACAGTTGCACCTGAATGTTAGATTTTTGTCTAATTTTTATGCAGAAGTCTAGTTAGCTGAGTCTTTATATTATTTTCATTATTTTCTTTTCTGAATGTTAGATTTTTGTCTAATTTTTCCTTGTTGGTTCTGGATTGTTTACAACCACAATATGGACCAGAATTAGCCAAGGACTTTATGGGTATGTTAGAGCATCTCCAATCGACCCTTATCCCCTCCCTCAAATTCAAATTTGAGGAGAAGGGGATAGGGAAATTCAACTCCAATCATCCCTCATCCCCACTCTCAAATTTGGGGGCTCCTAAACTTTTCCCCAAATTTGGGGAAAAGTTTAGGGAGCCCCCAAAAGCTAGCGGCTACTTTTTTATAAAATGGGCAAATTTGTTTGAGAAAATTTTTAGCGGGGGTGATTGGAGAGTTTTTTCTCAAATTTGAGGAAATTTTTAGGGGATGAGTGGAGAACACTTCCTCAAATCCTCATATTTGAGGAAACTTACTCCCAAATATGAGGAAAATTATAGGGGACCACCAGAGATGCTCTTAGGCTTCAGGAATTTGAGGAAAAAAATTATTCTTTTTTGGGTTGCATTTGGTCCGGCTTTTATAAATTCTTATTGCAGCTTATAGCTTATACAAGCACTTTTTAAAATTAAATGTGTTTGATAGCGCTTATGGGTAAGTGCTTACCCATAAGCATTAGAGGAAGGCTACCCATACTGAGAAGATCTTATGCATTAAGTTATTTCACAACTTTAATTATATTTTTAAAATACCTTTTTTACCTCTAAA
Source organism: Pachysandra terminalis (assembly GCA_031762675.1). Classification (NCBI taxonomy): domain Eukaryota; kingdom Viridiplantae; phylum Streptophyta; class Magnoliopsida; order Buxales; family Buxaceae; genus Pachysandra; species Pachysandra terminalis. The sequence continues at coordinate 443,294 of JAUPMG010000013.1, forward strand.
CTTTCATAAGCACTTAAATAAATGCTATTTCTAAATTTTAATAATATTTTTATAATACCTATTTTACCCCTAAACTTTTATAAGCACTTAAATAAATATATTTATCAAAAGCTATTTTCTTCAAATAAATAGTTTATTGTTGTTGTGGATAAGGTGCTCAATGTGGATAAGTGCTGCCATTGAGTAACTTATCCAAAAAGTGCTTATCCATAAGCACAAGCTGGGCCAAACGCAGCCTTGACAAATGTGCTATTATGTAAGATGCGACAGGAAAACGAATTTCTCAGTTGGGGTTTCCCATAGTTTTAAATTTTGTTAAAATTTCACGAAATTTGTGAGAAATTCACTCAATAGGATTCGTTTTCACTAGTTTTCTTATTTTGATTTTTTTTGTTTTTCTCACACGTGTAAATGACAAGTAAATAGCCAAAAACCACAGAAGATATTCGGATGGTAACGGCATAAATCAAAAGAACATGTGGTTAAGGACCTTTCCCTGAAACTAAAATCATAACTTCGTTTCACCTTCGATCGTACAATGTGTTTCAATGCTTCTGTGATTAATCAAAGAACACTTCAAGCAAGCTAAAAGAAAAGAAAGAGTTCTTTCTTTCTTTCTCTGATGGCGCGGTTCACAGCACAAGGAGGTCTACAGCTGCTCTTTAATGGCGACAAGGTTTCCTTTGGGTTCGAACCCAGAGATCCATTTTACTTTAAAGTTGGTGGGTGGCCAAGGTTTTTGGAAATAAACCCATTTAAATTTCACAAGAACAGATTAAGATTTCATGGTTCTGGTAGAGTTTTCAATTCATCACATGCCAAGAAATCAAGCAATTTCAATACAGAAGAGCGGTTGAGAGTTGCTGGTGATGGTGATGAAGATGTTGCTTATTATGATGAAGATGGTGAGCTTGAGAGGGATGACCTGGATTGTTTCAGAGGTTTGGTCTTGGACATCTCTTACAGGTTAGTCATCTTTATTTGTTTCTATAAACTGTGTTGGATTCTGTTTCATCTTGTTTACTTCGTTGTATGAGATTTTTCTGGAGATGGGCTGTTGCCAATTTGTAAATTTAGCCACTGGTTTTGGTGGTTCTGATTTTCTTTGTATTGTTCTTGAACTGGGTTTCCATACTTCTTTGGTTAGCTTTGCAATATGATGTTAAACTAGTATAACTAGATTCGTGTGATTGGGATCGATGTGAATCCAGAGGCATTGCCCTAACACTGTTGCGGGTTTTGCTTGTATTTTCCTTATTGAAGGAAATAACGAACCGGATCACGTACCTTTCTATACATGAATCCAGATCTGCAGCAGAAGAACTCTATCAAACCGGATGTTGTCCCATGTCGGTATATGTGTGATTACTAGAACCACACAGGAATGCCTCTGGATTCGCATCAATCCCAATCAACCAAGGGCTATCGTATGGAACCCTAGAAGCAAACCAGATCTCTAGGAGAGACTTCTATGTAAAGAAGACTTAACTCGACTCCTAGAAAGACTCAATCTCCTTATCCCCTAAGGATTAGGAGAGAGTCCGTCATAGGTCAGCTGTATAAACTGTCTAATATGGATGTCCCATGTAGGGGATCTGGGTCAGCCCATCCTAGTGGTCAACCGGGTTGACCCAAAACGATATATCCAACACTTATAGCAATGGTGATGACTGACTGTAGTTCTGGAAGAGTTGAGATGAGTCTTGATTCTTGTGGTGGTGATGATCTTTTGGGATGCTGTTCACACAGCTGATCTTCTTTGGGAAAAAAGCAAATATAATTGATCAGTTTTGTGGCTGAAAGGGGAAGAACACCATCCTATCAATTACAAAGGAGGGATTATATCGCGAAAGACAACCTGCCTATCAACCATTTTTTACAAGGATTTATCTGGAAATCCATCCAATTCATTGATCTAGGAGTCCAAGAGAATGAGATGTTTCTCCAAGCCACCAAATCTCAAACTTCCCTAGTTACACTAGCAAGCGGTCAAGGAATCTTCACCTTTCTCTTCTCCAATGACATTACTGGAAGATTGATAACTTCTCCAAGGAATGAAGGTTTTGCAAAAAATTTCAGCTAAATTAGAGCTTTCCGCTCCAATTAATCACCATAGAACAAGAAACGTTGGATCAATGCCATAGTACGTGGATCAAAATTTTGTCACCTTGCTTGCGGTAACTTTTTCTAAATTAAATGGTGTTTGAAAATCCGAATGCCTCCATTTCGGTGCTGTTAGAAAGCTTATTTAACTAGTATGCAGAGATAGAAATTTTCTCAATTTTGACGTAATTTGAGAATGTTAAGGCAAAGATAAACAATTAAACCGGGAATACTACTTGTTACTTCGCAGCAAAGTTTCATGACAGAAAATGTGGTAGGTCAATGAAAGATCAAGACCTTCTACTAGAAGGGTATTAGATAAGATTCTCTATCCAAGGAATCAGTGAAATCAGGTGGCTTTAACAGTATGATTTGGCAAGATTTTTACTCAAAACTTTTATCGAAGTTCTTCGTCATTCAAAAGAAAAGAGTGAATCAATGGCTCTAAATATTTGATCAAGCTGATATTTGGGGTGTTTGATCTCTTCAATGGGACCCATCAGACGATGGGTATTGACCCTTTTCAAGTGGAATAAACTGGTAAAACTGGGTGCCCGAGAATCCCCTAGACCCTAAATTTTGCTATTTCATCCAGTAAAAGAAATTTTGGAATTTAAAACAATGCTGATGTAACCATGTCACAGATTACATCTAAAAGCAATTTCTCTTAAAGTATTACTTTTAGGGTTAAAACGTCAAACACTTGTAAAGGCAAAATTTTATGTTTTCTTACATATATTTTTAATTTTCCTTTTATTTTTACAGTTCTTTTATTAGCCTATCAGTTCTTGGTCTTCTATGTTTTTCGACATGGTTTCCGTTTCATTTGTCTGTTAATCAAAAAGCCAAAACAAGAATAGAAGCCCTCTTCGTCAATCAAAAAGCAGAATGAGAATTAAAAACTTCGTCTCACTCGGGTTTGATTTCTGAGTTTAAAACCACGAACATTACTTGTTGGAGGCTTAAACACTTGAGTTATTTCTGTATCTCTATCCTTTTAGTCTAATCCCAGAATATAATTTGAATTCTCATATTGTATCAGACGATGATCATCCTGTGCAGGCCTGTCAATGTTGTTTGCTGGAGGCGTGCTATATGTTTGGAGTTCATGGAGAAAGTAAGACTGCCAGTCTAGCTAATGGGACCACTGATTCTCTTTGATGTTCGAATAGTTTCTTGATACTCCGTGCTACTTTATACCAATATCAATGTCTTTTTGTTTATTTATTCTCTTTTGACAATTTTATCTACTTAAATAATGAGTTCGTGAAAAAAGTGTTTTTTTGTTTACCTTTTTTTTCCTTCTTCAGGCTGATGTTCTAGAATATTATGATCAGACGGTAAACTCTCCTAGCGGATCCTTCTACATACCAGCTGTCTTAAGGGTATGCAACTGAGGAGCACTTATGGTTTGTTGGGGTATTATACTTCATCTATGGGGATCGATTAGTGCTACTAGTCCTTCCATTAACTTCCTTTTATTTTTCCTTTTCTAATCTTTAGTTTTGCCCTCGAATTACGACTGTTCCATTTGCACTGACTATGGCCTCTCCTACTTCCAGGTTCGACATTTACTGCAGGTTGTGAGGAGGAGAAGAATCAAGCATAACCTTAGTCGTAAAAATATATTTTTCCGGGATTTGTTCACTTGCCAGTAAGTAATATGCTGAACCACATTCTTGTCTGATTTAGACTAGTTTAGTGCGAGCTAATAATTATTTCAAAACTAACATAATAAGCCACAATAGTTTGATTTAGATGCTCGTGTGCTAGATTATATGCTACTGTAAGAACCATGGTGTAAAGGATCGGCTGATCCCGGTCAGGAATGGACGATCCAACTCGGGATTGGCTCGGGGCGAGTCGTGATCTCAAGCCGATCCCTAATTTATTAAAAATTCTCTTACTCGGTCTTAAACTCAGTCAGATCGTACGAACCAATATGGATCGTCCGGCACCCTTCAAAAACTTTCTTTTTTAAAATAAACAAATAAATAAATTTGGGCCGTGTTTTGGATCGGCCGATCCAACTCGGTATCGGACCGGGACGATCCTCGATCCGATACCGAGTTAAACACTATGGTAAAAACAAGTAATCAGTCCATTAGTGAGGTATGATAACTTCTACAATTGTACAACTTGAGTTAATTTGTATGCAGAATAAGCACTGATCCAGTCATAATTGAAAGGTCAACTTTTAGAGCTTGGCTTTAGCTTGTTATCTCCTCTATTTACAGGTATTGTTCATCACGTCACAGTTTAACCGTTGACCATGTTCTGCCAATTGCACGAGGCGGAGAATGGAAATGGGAAAATCTGGTAAGAGAACTTAGATTGTAGGCCGTTACTTTTATTTTTCATGATAGGATATGCCAAGGAAAATGAGAGATTTTCCCATTGTTGTCCTTGAGGATTTCGTTTGAATTGGTGACTTGTTGGTAGGCTGTATTTAAAATACTTTTTTTCAAGTATTATTGATTTGATTCTTGTTTCAGGTTACAGCTTGTGCAAAATGCAACTCAAGAAAAGGTCAAAAAACTTTAGAGGAGGCAAATATGAAGCTGATTAAGGTCCCCAAGGTTTGTGTTGGTTCTCTATACCATTGCTTCCTTTTTTTTCTTTTTGGTGACTTGGAACCCCCGACCCCACTTAGTGGGGATGACTGGGTAAACCCTGGATTCATGACCCCACCCACAAGGACCATATATCAGGTAAGCCTTGGGACTCGAACTTGGGACCTCCAGTTCCTGAGCTGGAGAGCCTGCCAGTTGAGCTAGCCCATGTGGGTTAAATTAAACAAATCCTCTTTTAGCTTCTTTTTAGACTTATTTATTTATTTATATTTTTTTGGTGATGTGGAATCCCCGACCCCACTTAGTGGGGATAGGGTAAACCCCAGATACATGAACCCACCCACACCCACAAGGACCATATATCAGGTAAGCCTGGTGACTTGAACCTGGGACCTCCAGTTCCTGAGCCGGAGAGCCTGCCAATTGAGCTAACCCGTGTGGGTTTTATGTAGGAATAAACTTCTCTGTGATAATTTACTGAATGGGGGGTCAAAGTACTTTGATCCTGCAGGTCCCAAAAGACTATGACATACTTGCCATACCGCTGACGACCGCAGCTATAAAGATGCTGAAGATGAGAAAAGGGACACCGGAAGAGTGGCGCCAGTATCTGTCAAAGCCGCATTTGGAGTCATGACATCAATCAGTGGCTGCAATGAAACATCCTGTTGCTCTGTACATATTGATATTCTGCTCAAAAGGATGCTACCACTAATGTAAGCATCTAAACTTTTTGTGTAGTAATTGTATGTCATACAGTGATGTATTTTAGCCATTTAGGCAATGGTTTGCAAAGTACAAATGCTTACCTGAACTTCTAACACTTTGTTGACAATGGAATAAATTATGCCATATGATAAAGCTCTTCGAAAATTTACTCTCTTTCCTTTCAGTTGATCTCCTCCTTGCCATTTGCTGAGTGCCGTAACTAGATTCATATGGTAATATATGACCCCCCTTCTCTTAGTTTTGTAACTATGTCATATAGATGATACACAATGACACATCTTTTAGGCTTATACATGTATATATGTGTGTATAATGGCGTATTCATGATGAACACGTAGATGATCTAAGGATTGGATATATGGGTTGCACTGCCAACATCAGGAGATGGCGGTCTAACCTATGATGGGTTTGGGAAGCAGGTACCAACTATGAATAGCTGTCACCCTACCCATTTTAAGGGATCGATTCTATGGTACATCTTCCCATATTCCCCCATTGTTCTTGTCTCTCCTCATCATCATCACCCTTTATCCTCTCCTGAGATCTTTTTGAATCCTCCGGCATTCATAAGATCTGAACCTCTGGTTTTGGACACTATACTTCACCCACACACAATGTGTGTATGTATGTATTTATTCGGTGAATAGAATATTGTAGTAATAAGTATAAAAAGGATGAATCCCTTGCATGGAAAGTGTATACATAAAGCTAGCCAACAAAACCGTAGCTAGCAGATAAAATTTTTAAACACTGAAGACCAGTGGAAGAGGATTCTATGAACTTGATTCAGAATCAACACCCCACTCCACTTCTCATCGCCAAAGTTGCCTGTTTCTTTCCTTCCAAATGGCCCAACAGATATCTGCAAGCAAAATGTTCCAACTTAGTTGGAATCTTCCTTTTCTTCCTCCTAACTTCCAACAACTTAATGCACTCTCCAGAGAACAGGGTATCACCCAATAGCTTGTTCCATGCAGCTGCATACAAGAAAATTATTAGTAGGGATGAGAGCTTTCCATAGTAAACTTATAGGGGGAAGGGGTATGCCAGGGAGAAGAAAGAGGAAGAACAATCTCAAAAAAAAGAGACCCCTCTTGTTCTAGATCCACCATCTTCGATCATCATCCGCGGATCAAGGTTTTAAATTTCGATATCACCAGACATTTCGCCAAATTTTTTCTGGTGATATCTCACCGACCTAGCAGAATATTTCACCAGGTTGGAGAAATATTGGGGAAATATTTCATTATATTTCATCTACATTTTACTATATTTCGTCAAAATTTCAACAAAATGGGGGAAAAGGGGGAATTCGCTGAATTCCCCCTACATTTCATTTTGCATTACAAAACTAGTCATAATGAAGTCTTCTATATTTGATATTCCACAATTAGAACTGGAAATTAGTCTACCCTAAACACTTTCTTTTTCCTGTTTGAATACAAAGCAAATCTCTTTCTCAAACTGAGAAGTTTGACCTATTTTTGTAGGGTACCCCACTAGTTTGTCTTTCAGTTCATCATCTGACTCTGCCTCAAAAAAGCCACTGTAAACAGTTACCTCTCTGGTACAGTTTCCTTCAGCCATTCTTGTGAATCTAATTGTTGTAATGCATTCAAAGCTTCATTAATTAACTGCTTTAACAGTGGCTTTTAAGAGCTGGGCAGTATCAGATCTCTTTAGAATCATCTTGAATGAAAAACCGAAAAAAAAACAGCTATAAACTAATCAGCAAAGCAAGATCATCGTAACAAGAATAACAAGAAATTCAAGATTAAACCTGTGAAATTAAGTGAAGCTGTTTCACAAGTTTCAGAGAGTGGAGCTGAGTTGCCTGTCTCTAACTGTTAATGTATTTAGACTCAGTTTATGATTTTCCCATTTGTTCTCAACAGGTAGGTCTAATGAGCTTTTGCAGGGCTCTCCTATGAAGGGATGGACCTCTCTCTCCATTTTTGCTGTCCAGGATGTATTTTACAACAAAAAAGAATGAAGCTTAGCATTGCAGAGATAAATCAAGAATCCCATGTAACTCCTTTCTTCCCCTAATGGCTTCCATGGTTTTTTGTACCCAGACCGGACATGGCCGGTACCAGTCCCTACTTGGCGGTCCGGTCCAATCAATTTTTTATTTTTATTTTTTAAAAATGGACCGGTTGTGTGTCGGTCATGGACTGGTTGATACCGGTCTGGTCCAAGGCTTAAAGTCTCGGGTCCGGTTCGGACTGGAAGTACTGATCGGTTCGGATCTGGTATAAAAAGTGGACAGCCTATTTAAAGTTTAAATTAAAAAAAAATTGGATCGGTCGGACCAGTTGCATGGATTGTTGGTACCAGTCGTTGGATCGGCAATATTGGTTTAGGATCGATTGGTATTGGACGGGTCCAGATCGATACCAGGACTGTCCAATTTATAAATTAAAAAAAAAAGTCAGGCTAGTTGGTACTGGTCTGGTCTAAGGTTTAATTCTCAGGATTAGGGATCAGACCGGTCCTGGTTCGAACTGGCAATACTGATCGTTATTGGCCAGTTCGGATCCGGTACAAAAAGTGGACTGTCTACTTAATTTTTAAATTAATAAAGAAAAATTGGAACGGTCAGATCAGTCACATGGACCGGTGGTATCGGTCATTGGACCTGCAATATTGGTCAGAATCGGTTGGTACTGGATCGGTCTAGATCGATGCTAGTTTGGATCGTCCAATTTGTAAATAAAAAAAAAATAGATAAATAAACAAAAAAACATGCCAGACCAGTCCCCGCCGGTCTCGATATGGACTGTTATCGGAGCGATCTTGTAAACTTTGGTTTGGTCCCGGTCGATACCAATCTGGACTGTTCAATCTATCACCCTTTAAAAAAAAAATTAAGGGACCGATTGTACCAGTTGATATCGGTCTGAGCCAAACCGATACCTGTCTGGATCGGCGGGTATATCTTTTTGATACATTTATTTGTATTGCAGCTGGGGATCGGACCTCACCGGTGTGGTCCTAATACGGACTAGCCAGTACAAACCGAACCGGACCAGTCTGGAAAACCAAGTTGGGTGCCATCTCCTAAGACAGCTTTGAGCCTTCTTAGTGTTCTGAGTTCTCCCAATCCCACAGTTTATTTTCATTTATAACCCCGAAGGAAAGGAGAGGAAAAGAGAACAAAGAAAAGATACGCGTTGTAAGTCGTTTTGTTTTTTCGTCTTGACCACGTGGTGTCCTCACACCTATTTGGGTGTGAGACTAATCCACGTTCAAGGCAAGAGCAATTACGGTAAATTCGTGGTCAAGAGTGCTTTTAGTGAGATTCGAACTCCAGACTTATCTCAGGAGACGCCCACTAGAATCCAGCTTGCTACTAGTTGAGCCACACATCAGCTGGAACTTGTTAGATAGAATCCAAGAGTCACATATTAGATAGAATCCAATGTATTCTTTCTCACAGTCCAAAAGATGAGTAAAATTTTTAATTTTATTTTTTATTTGTTATTTTATTTTTTATTATTTTTTTACTTTTATAAATAAAATGAATAAAGAACAAGTAATTCACTTCCCCATCTGTACTAACTTAAAATAATGGCTAGGGGTGTAAAGGGGATAGTCCTAATGTACCATTATTCTTATTACAGGTCCTTGTATTTTCAATTGTTACACACACATGCTCTTTAAGTCTTAAGGATCCCTAAAGTTGCTTTCAAGACTGTTTCAGTTTCAAATTAATTATACTGTTTCAGTTGGGCCCACCAATTCAGGTAAAAATGGTGTACAAATGGGTCGGGTCTTGCATGCCGGTTCAATCCTTCAAAATTTTAAAAATATATTAAAATTGACAATTGCTTTTGTAACATGTTTCACGTTGTTTCCTATCAAATCTTATTTTTATTATTCTAGAGATTTTTTGTTGCCCGCTCTTAATGATTTTTTTTTTTTTTTCACTTTTCTATCATCCCTCATTAGGGTGTTAATTGATTCGGTCTAAACTGGAAGCTGAACAAACCAAATCGAAAAAGTTGGTTTGGTTTGGTTTTTTATTCATTTTGGTTTAGAAAAAAAATCGAATTAATTTGGTTCAGTTTACAGTTAAAGCTTCAACTAAACTAGTTTGAATTGAACCAAAAAAATTGAAGTAGATTATATATATATATATATATGTGTGTGTGTGTGTGTGTTTCTATAATATAGAAACTAGTATTAATATTCTCTTCTTTTGTTAAAAATAGCATTGATTTTGTCAAATCGAAAACCGAATTTTTGTCAAATCTCGCCCTCCCAATAATAGAAGCTTGGCTTTGCTCTGAATAAGCTTATAGTGCTTTGTGGCACGACGGTGCGTTTGCACTAGGGGTGTCAACGGTTCGGTTTAGAGTTCAAACCTAAACCAAACCGACTTTGAAGTGAACAGTCTGAAAACCGAAACAAACTGAAACTTAAATAAAAAATCAAACCGAATTTTTTTGACTAAACCGTAAATCGAACCAAACCGATTAGACCAAAAAAAATATTACTTATTATTATTATCTTTTAAAAATTAATAATAAAAATAAAATTTAATATTTAAACA
>JAUPMG010000013.1:453353-463749 GCA_031762675.1 Pachysandra terminalis
GAGAGCGAGAGAGGGTCGTCAGGAGCTCCTAAGCCCCAGACCAAAATTTTGCTTTTGCTTCCGGTCAAAGAAATTTTGGAATTTAAAAAGGCTGATGTAACAATGTCACAGATTACATCTAAAATCAATTTCTTTTAAGGTGTTACATTTAAGAATTAAAACTTCAAATACTTGTATTTACGGAAATTGTTTATGTTATCTTACATATATCAGTAATTTTCCCTTGATTTTTTTACAATTCTTTTTGTAGCCTATCTGTTCTTCGTCTTCTACATTTTCCTACATGGTTTCAGTTTCATTCCTCTGTTAATAAAAAACCCAAAACACAAAAATAGAAGCCCTCTTCATCAATAAAAAATCAGAAAGGGAATTTAAAACTTCATCTCACTCGAGTTTGATTTCCGAGTTCAAAACCACAAACAGTACTTCTTGGCGGCTTAAACACTTGAGTTATTTCTGTATCTGTATACTTTTAGTCTAATCCCGGAATATAATTTGAATTCTCATATTGTATCAGACGATAATCATCCTGTGCAGGCCTGTCAATGTTGTCTGCTGGAGGCGTGCTATATGTTTGGAGTTCATGGAGAAAGTAAGACTGCCGATCTATCTAATGGAACCACTGATTCTCTTTGATGTTTGGATAGTTTCTTGATGCTTCATTCTACTTTTTACCAATATCACCGTCTTTTTGTTTATTTATTCTCTTTTCAACAATTTTACTATACCTTTAAGTGTTGAAAAAAGTGTGTATTTTTTTTTCCCTTCTTCAGGCTGATGTTCTAGAATATTATGATCAAACTGTAAACTCTCCTAGTGGATCCTTCTACATACCAGCTGTCTTAAGGGTATGCAACTGAGGAGCACTAATGGTTTGTTGGGGTATTATACTTCATCTACGGGGATTGATTAGTGCTACTAGTCCTTCCATTAACTTCTTTCAATTTTTCCTTTTCTTATCTTTAGTTTTGCGCTTGAATTATGATTGGTCCATTTGCACTGACGATGGCCATCTCCTACTTCCAGGTTTGACATTTACTGCAGGTTGTGATGAGGAGGAGAATCAAACATAACCTTAGCCGTAAAAATATATTTTTCCGGGATTTGTTCACTTGCCAGTAAGTAATCTGCTGAACCAAATTTTTTATTTATTTAGACTCATCTAATGCGAGCTAATAATTATGTCAAAACTAACATAATGAGCCACAATAGTTTGATTATATGCTACTGTAAGAACCGTGGTGTAAAGGATTGGCCGATCCAACTCGGGATTGGCTTGGGACGTGTCGTGATCCCAAGCCGATCCCTAATTTATTAAAAATTCTGACTCGGTCTGAAACCGAGTCAGATCGGACGATCCACTATGCATTGTCCGCCACCCCACAAAAAGTTTCTATTTTTAAAAAAAAAATAAAAATAAAATCGGGCCATGTTTTGGATCAGCTGATCCAACTCAGTAGCGGACCGGGAAGATCCCTGATCCGATACCTAGTTTAAACACTATGGTAAGAACAAGTAATCAGTCCAATAGTGAGGTATGATAACTGATCCAACCATAATTGAAAGGTAAACTTTTAGAGCTTGGCTTTAACTTGTTATCTCCTCTATTTACAGGTATTGTTCGTCACGTCACAGTTTGACCGTTGACCATGTTCTGCCCATTGCAGGAGGCGGAGAATGGAAATGGGAAAATCTGGTAAGAGAAGTTAGGTTGTAGGCCGTTAATTTATTTTTCATGATAGGATATGCCAGGAAAATGAGAGATTATTCCTTGTTGTCCTTGATGGTTTCGTTTAAACTGGTGAGTAGTAGAAATTCCTATAAACCTAAAGGACAATTCTACATTACTACTTGCCTTTTGGTATATTTTCCTTTGGTGGGAAACTTAAATCCTTAGGTTGCATTTGGAACTTTGGATTTTGAGGGAAAAGAAAAGAAAATGCAAGAGAAGTTACTTTCTCCTGTTTGGTTGAAGAAAGAAAGAGGTGGAGATAGAGAAAATAAGTTTAAAATTTTCTCTTTTGTGATAAAAACCTTTCTCCTAAAAAATGTAGAGATTTTGAAAGAAAAGAAAAGAAAGACTGTGAGTACTCTTCAATATTCCAACCTACATGATGTTTACCGGAAAGTTGTTGGAAGTCGCCAGAAACTGATTTTATTTTCTCCATATGTCTCATCTTAACTAAACACTGGAAAAGAAATACTATTCATTTCTTTTCTTTTCTTTTCTTATACAATCCAAGGTTCCGAACACAGCCTTACTCTTTGAAAAGGTTTTCGACTTTTCGGAACTTTGCCATTATGTTGTATGGGATAGCATAATCGAAGGCAACTGATTAGAATGTCATCTATGGGGCTATTGAAAGGCCATGCTGCACATCCCACATTCACATACATTCAAATATACATGCATAGATTGTGTACCATTTGTGTTATACTTTATGTTTAACCGTCAACCATGCTCTTCTAAAATGCTTTCTTTCAAGTACTATTGATTTGATTCTTGTTTCAGGTTACAGCTTGTGCAAAATGCAATTCAAGAAGAGGTCAAAAAACTTTAGAGGAGGCACATATGAAGCTGATTAAGGTCCCCAAGGTTTTTGTTGCAACTCTACACCATTGCTTCGTTTTTTTTTTTTTTTTATGACGTGGAACCCCCAACCCCACTTAGTAGGGACACGGTAAACCCCGGACACATGACCCCACCCACAAGGACCATATATCAGGTAATCCTGAGGACTCGAACCTAGGAGACCTCCAGTTCCTAGGGATGTAAAAGAATTGAGCCGAGCCAAGATTTTCCCAGATCAGCTCGGGCTTGTAAATCTTGAGCAAGACTCGGACTCGGGCTCGGCTCAAGCTTGTTAACAAAAATTGGGCTCAGGCTTGTTAAAATATTTTGGTCTCGGGCTCGGCTCGTAAAAGCTCAGCTCACAAAAAGCTCAACTCGTAAAGGGCCCGACTTGCAAAATAAACTTGGCTTAGTACAAATGCATTAGTAATATAATTAATGATTTTTACTATATATGATATAATAGATTACCATGTATGTTTAATAGTAATATATGATATAAGATACAGGAATATGGATGTATAATCATGTTTAATAGTAATATATGATATAAGATACAGGAATATGGATGTATAATCTCATAAACAAACTGTGCCAAGCCTACCAAAGCTCGGCTCAAGCTTGTTAAGATAATGAGCTTTCTTTTGGGTTCAAACTCGGCTCGTGAGCTTAATCATAGAGCTCAAGCTCGGCTCATACGAGCCGAGCTAGAGCCCCCTACCAGTTCCTGAGCTGGAGAGCCTGCCAGTTGAGGTAACCCGTGTGGACTTTTTGAAAGAATAAACTTCTCCGCGATAATTTACTGAATGGGTTCAAAGTTATTTAATTATGCAGGTCCCAAAAGACTATGACATACTTGCCATACCGCTGACGACTGCAGCTATAAAGATGCTGAAGATGAGAAAAGGACACTGGAAGAGTGGTGCCAGTATCTATCAAAGCCGCATTCGAAGTCATGACATCAATCGGTGACCGCAACGAAACATCCTTTTGCTCTGTACATATTGATATTCTGCTCAAAAGGATGCCGGCACACTAAAAGTGCCCCCAAAAGTGTGTCAGGTATTCTACAACCAATGTAAGCATCTAACTTTTCTTGGCATCCTCTGTTGAATCAAAATCATTCTGTGTAGTAGTTGTGTATCATACAGTGTTGTATTTCTATCCAATTAGGCTTTGGTTTACTCATTTTCCTTACAGTTGATCTCCTCCTTGCCATTTTCTGGGTGAAATAACTAGATTCATGTGGTAATACAAGATCCCTTCTTCTCTTAATTTTGTAACTATGTGGTATAGACGATACAAAATGACACATCACGTAGGCTTATATATGTGTGTGTGTATATATATATGTGTGTGTGTATGTATGTGTGTATATATATCTGTATTTATTCGGTAAATAGAATATTGTATTCCCGTACACCATCGATCCTCCCAGAAACAAACCCGCCTCCATCGCCCAGAAATAATCCTTATGCCGCTTCGAAAGATCTCTGACAATTTGAAGATTGTCTTTTATAAGCCACACTCCCAAGAACCATTCCAATCCCGAGGACCACTTCTCGCCGAGTTCATCTAAATGTCAGTTATTCAGATCTCTGACAATCTGTACAGCTTTGTTGTTTGCCTGTCCAAAGGTTCATTTGGTGTTTCCTTTTAGAATATTTAAAGTTTGATTATTGACGTTCAACAAAATTGCTTGCATTACAAACAAAGGTAGTCATAATGAAGTCTTCTATGCTTGCTATATTCCACAGTTAGGACTGGAAATTATTCTATCCTGAACACTTTCTTTTTCCTGTTTGAACACAAAAAACAAATCTGTTTTTTCCTAATTCCATAATCTGAATAACAAAATTTCTCGCCGAGTTCATCTAATTGCGATCTTATTAATGTAAACAAGGAATTTTCATTCCTAGAAGCACAACTGTAACTACACCCCCATTAGCATTTTTGAGATGTGTCCTGATAATCTCTTGTAGTATCTGACAATTGCAGTCAGATACCCTCTTGTTTCTGAAATCCCATTGTCCCCCTTCTGGTTTACTGTCAGGTCTCAGATACCTCCTACACTAACAGAAACGCTAACACCCTTAGTTTTTCTTGTAAAAAGATGAAAAATGCCTTGGTTTTAAATATGTGGTTCAACCAACAAATGACAAGAATGCCCTTTAGGGAGGGAGGGCATTCAAATCGTAAAAATTTTTGAGAGAAATTTCATTTCGTCTTCTCCATTCTTCTGTTAGGGCATCCCATTTGCTGCCGGCCATTCGCCATTTCCTAAAAGTCTCCAAATCCTCTGTTAAATCTCAAGTTCAAACCTAACTTCGGAACAGGAATTACAAAAAAAGCGATCAACACATAGGCCCAAATTCTCAAACCATTGAAAACAAATTATGTTTCCATTAAAATATTCCTTGAACAATAATCAAAGCAGATGGAACCTAAAAAATTCTACACAATAACAAATCTATCAGAGCATTCTCCACAATCCAGCCTCTTCTTTTCACTCCAATCCCAAACTCCACTTCACTGAAGCAAAATAACGTGTTCAACCACTAAATCAAAGATCAAAACATTCGTACTAAATCCACAAAACATTAAACTTTCAATCACTTTTCCTCCACAATCCACGATGATTCTTAATCATCAAAGCTTAGATTAACAACAAAATCCTCATCCGTCCCCTACAGGCCAATCTATATATCACCAAATCAACGTCCATTTCTATGCACAACGGAATCCAAGAAAGAAAAGGCTAATCATATCCTTCAACAACAACAACCTTGATGATTAATCAATTCACCGATCATATTTGATTATATCCACAGAAGAAAACACAAAGCTCTGATTTGTGTTTTCAAGAAATATATCTTCGTTTTCTCCTTGGGATGTTGGATCCTTCGAAAACCTAACTAGATTGAACTAAGTCTCACCATTACAGAAGCTTCAGTCATGGATACTTGAGAAGTGATTTGCACTTTTTCATCCTTTTTTTTTTTTTAAATTTCGTACAACATAGAACACTCACCCTCTAAAAGTCTTTAATCTAAGGGAAAATTTGTGTCGTCGAGCGTCATCGAGCTTTTTCCTGACTTGAGAAGGTGTCGTCGTCGAGCAAGGCAACCCAGGTGTTGTGTTGTTCCTTCATCGTTCTAAACTTCCTTTGTGAATTTGTGAATTGAGAGAAAGGGGTCAAAGTAAAAAGGGCATTTTTGTCAATGCCCTTTTTTACTTAGACTAGACATTGAACCAGAGGGTAATATAGTCATTAAAATTTAATTTTAACTTACAAATTCAATGAACCGAACGGTTCAGTTTTGTTAGTGAGGGAGTATCTGAGGCTGACAGTAAACCAGAAGGCGGACAGTGGGATTTCAAAAACCAGAGAGTATCTGACTGCAATTGTCAAATACTACAAGGATCAAAGTGAAATTTTCCCTAATCTCTTTATGATGAAACTGAGAAGTTTGACCTATTTTTTTAGGGTCCCCCACCAGTTGGTCTTTCAGTTCATCATCTGACTCTGCCTCAAAAAAGCCACTGTAAACAGTTACCTCTCTGGTACAGTTTTTTCGTTCAGTCCTCTTTGTGAATCTGATTGTTGTAATAATGCATTCAAAACTTCATTAATTAACTGCTTTAATAGTGGCTTTTAACATCTGGTTTATATCCGATCTCTTTAGAATCATCTTGAATGAAAAAAGCCAGCTATGAACTAATCACCAAAGCAAGATCATCCCAACAGGAATAACAAGAATTTCAATAACTTTCTCATTTGTTCTCAACAGGTAGCTCTAATGAGCTTTTGCAGGGCTCTCCTCTGAAGGGATGGACCTCTCTCCATTTTTGCTGTCTAGGATGTACTTTATAACAAAAAAGATTGAACCTTAGCATTCCAGAGATAAATCAAGAATCCCATGTAACTCCTTTCTTCCCCTATTGGGTGCCATGGTTTTTTGTTCCCGGACCGAACCAGGCTGGTACCAGTCCGTACTGGGCGGTCCGATCTAATCAATTTTTGAAAAAATATGGACCGATTGTATCGGTCACTGACCGGTTGGTACCGCTCTGATCCAAGGTTTAAAGTCTCCGGGCTTGTCCCAGTTTGGACTGGCAGTACCAACGGGTTTGGATCAGATCCAAAAAGTGGGCCGCCTATTTAAATTTTAAATAAAGAAAAATGGATCGGTCGGACCAGTCAACAGGTCTAGATTGATACAAGCCTGGACTGTCCAATTTATAAATTAAAAAAAGAAAAAAATGTCTGATCGGTTAGGTCCAAAACCTCACGATACAAATTGTGCGGATTGGTGGTACCGGTTGTGGAACTGGTAGTATTGGTCAGGATTGGTTGGTACCGGACTGGTCTAGTTGATACCAGTTTGGATCGTCCAGTTTATAAATTAAAAAAATAAGGTCCAAAGCTTCACGATACAATTGTTGTACCATGGCTTGGGATTGGATCGGTTTCGGCTGGTCTTGGTATGGACCGGCTGATATGGACCGTATCGGACCGATCCTTTAAACCTTGGTCTGGTCCTGATCGATACCAATCTAGACTGTCCAGTCCATCACCCTTTAAAAAAAAAAAATCAAGGGACCGATTGTACCAGTTGATGTCGGTCCGATCCAGACTGATACCGGTTTGGACCGGCTGGTATATAACTTTTTGATACATTGTTTGTATTACAGACCGAACCGGACCGGTCCAGAAAAACATGTTGGGTGCCATCTCCTAAGAACAGCTTTGAGCTTTCTTAGTGTTCTAAATTCTCAGTAACCCAATCCCACATAATTTATCATTTTCATTCATAACCAAAATGTTGTAGTCATTGTTACATATAGAATCCAAGAGCCACATATAACCAACGGAGGTTGGCCCGAGTGGAAGGGGCTCGGGTCCCTTAAGCAAGTGGTCTCGGTATCGAGTCCTTGTGGATGCAGAAAACCTTATTGGGAGAGTCTCCGCTTCGGCGCCCGACCGTACCTCGGAGGAATAGTACTGGGCGAAGCATGGGGATATCCACCTTGGGAGCCCAAAAAAAAAAAAAAAAAAGAGCCACATATTAGATAGAATCCAATGTCCTCTTTCTCACAGTCCATAAGATGATTAATTTTATTTATAGTAAATAAAATGAATAAAAAACAATAAATTCACTTCCCCGTCTGTACTAAACTTACAATAATGGCTTGGAGTGTCCTAAAGTAGTATTATTCTTATTACAACAGGTCCTTGTATTTTCAATTGGCACACATGCTCTCAAGACTGTTTCAGTTTCAAATAAATTTATCTTCCAAAAGTTGGGCCCACCAATTTAGGTAGAAATGGTGTACAAATGGGTCGGGTCTTGAGAGCCGGTTCAACCCTTCAATTTTTCTAACATTTTCTATCATCGCTCAGTCACTTTGTCTTTCAACCCTTCATTCTAAAGTTGGTAGTTGCTTTTGTAACATTTTCCAAATTGTCTGATAGTCCTAACGTACTATTTTTGTCTTTTGATGCCCATTCACTTTTCTACCATCGCTCATTACGGTGTTAATTGGTTCGGTCTAAACCGAAACTGAACAAACCAAATTGAAAAAATCGGTTTGATTTTATTTATTTATTTATTTATTTTCATTTTGATTTGGTTATGGTTTAGAAACCAAAAAATTTGAATTAATTTGGTTAGGTTTACGCAACTAAACCAAATCGAAAAAACTGAAAAACATTGTATATGTGTGTGTGCGCGTGATTGCATAATATAAAAATTAGCATTGATTGTGTCTTCTTTTTATCAAAAATAACATTAATTTTGTCAAACCAAAAACTAAAGTTTTGTCAAATCTCGCACTCCCTACAATAGAATATTGGCTCCACTCTTGAATAAGCTTGTAGTGCTTTCTGGCATGATGGTACGTTGTGAAGGGAAACAAATTAGCTGTGGTCTTGGCTGTGGTTTTGGCAGTGGAGTGATTTTTTATCCAATCACAGATCACCCCACAGCCAAGACCACAGCTGATTTTCATTCGGCACGGTTTGGCAAATGGCCAGATTGTAAGCAAAAGCACGCACCCAGCCTGGCATGAAATGGCAAAATAATTGTGCCTCGTTATGGACCGGACTAGGGACCTGAGATTAGGCATGACACGACCGATATAATTTTGGGCCGTGTCGTGTCGACTTGCATGTCCGATCGGCCCCAGCTTTAGGCCCATTGGACACCCCAACCAGATGTACTCCTAATCCGATTGGCTCATGGGTCATATCCAAGTTTAATATATAACATAAATAAAATATATTTTTTTAAGTTTTTAATAAATAAAAAAAGCTTTATTTGTCCACGCAATACGCATTGGCCAAAGCCAGGCATGAGTCTGCAATTGCATGGAGTAAAACTTCGTGGGACCCACAGTAGTAGGCCCACCACCATTCGTTCTCTGATACTGTTCCTACTATTTAATTTCTCTGCTTTCTTACACCAGAGAAAACCGAATTACAAAAGTGATTTTTTTT
This sequence comes from Pachysandra terminalis, assembly GCA_031762675.1. Classification (NCBI taxonomy): domain Eukaryota; kingdom Viridiplantae; phylum Streptophyta; class Magnoliopsida; order Buxales; family Buxaceae; genus Pachysandra; species Pachysandra terminalis. Next base: position 462,425 of record JAUPMG010000013.1, read on the forward strand.
TCTATCAAGAAAAATGAATAATTAATGTTTACTGAAATCCAGAAAAAATTATAAAAAATGAGGTTGTTGGGAGAGGAAGAGATATACGAGAATGAGAGAGAAATAAGAGAGAGAGTAGAGAGAAGAGAGAGGGATGGGGTGGGGTTGTGGTGTTTGTCTTGATTGATTATTTTTGGGTTTGTTGTCCATTTTGCTTTCTCTGCCGACAGAAACCGAGGCCATAAAGGAGCATTGGAGAGAGCTTAAGAAGAAGACTTACTTGAAAGTTTCCTTCTTGCTTTCTTCTCTTTCCTCTCTCTCTATTTCTTTTTTCTGGGTTTAACATTATATTCCTTCTGGCTATGGATTTCTGCCGGAATGTTCCAGTTTCCGGTGGATTGCCGTCTGAACACCCCTCCGATCCTTGCTATCTTGACGACCTCTTTCCCGTCGGGACCACGGTATATGTCTTTGATCTTTCTTCTTTCATTTCGAACTAAGATTCTCTCTCTCTCTCTCTCTGTCTCTCTCTCTCTCTCTCTCTCTCTCTCTCTCTCTCACGGGGTTCTTCTATTTGGGGAGTTTCTGCAGAGGCTTCTTTGCTTCTTCTCTACTGGGTTTTATTATTTCTTGTATATTTATGAATTTCATTTTTTCTGGATTTTTTACTTTATTTTCTGGATATTTATAAATTATTTTTGTACAAAATGCAGGAAGATGATCTAAATATAGAATGGCTTTCAATCTTTGTAGAAGATTGCTTATCCAGCTCTGGAAACTGCATCCCACCACCACCCACAAATGTCCAAAGCAATAACCTGCAAACTTCAAAATCTTCCTCACAAAGACTTCTTCAACAACAAAACCCATCTTTAACTGAGTTTGTAATCCCGGGCAAGGCTAGAAGCAAAAGAAAAAGAGCCCCAGCTGCAGCAAAAGCATATCCTTTAAAGGGTTGGTCAGATCATTCAGACCCTCCTTTACTCCATCAAGCTTATTGGTTAGCTGACAGTGAGCTCATTATACCCAAAAAAGAAGAAGAAGAAGAGGAGGAAGAAGAAGAAGAGGAGGAAGAAGAAGAAGGTGGTGACGGAGGAGTGGAGGAGATGGTGGTTGTGGAGAAGAATAATGATAACAGCTCAGGCAACTTGGAGGGTGGTTTAGGACAGCCAAGGAGGTGTACCCATTGTTTAGCACAAAGGACCCCACAATGGAGGGCAGGGCCCTCGGGACCAAAAACACTTTGTAATGCATGTGGGGTGAGGTTCAAATCAGGTAGGTTGTTGCCAGAGTATAGGCCAGCAAAGAGTCCAACTTTTGTGAGCTACAAGCACTCAAACTCTCAC